>JAMKCH010013254.1:0-74651 GCA_023653785.1 Ophioderma brevispina | reverse complement strand
GATTTCCCAGTTACGCAATGAAATTTTCTCCTGATGCCCCAAAAAATCGATACGTCCACGGCTTCATTCGAATAATTATATAGGTTGGGTCCCTAGGAACGCCTCCTTGGGCACCAACGGGAGGTAAAAAATCAATGATATTTTGCTAATTAAAAAAATGAAGTACTTAAATCTAGGGATTCATTTACTTAGATATATACCTTATGAGGCAATTAATAATAATACTTTAAGCAAATAACCACTTATATACTGATAGCATCATTTTTTTTTCATGACCGTGGTCGTAACTGCGTAAGTCTATGGGGAAGAACAAGGTGAAGTTAATGATGTCAATTTGGCTATATTGTGCTGTAATTGTTTGAATTGATTAGTCAAGAGCAGATATAATCAATTATTTTGGTTCAAAATCATATATCGGAGTTGCTGTGGATGAAAATATGCAAACCACTTTTTTCGAAGAGTGACAATTTCAATTGACCATAGGTCAGAGGTCAAAGTTCTGATTTTCATATTTAGTATTAGTATGTGGTTCTAGAATGACCTCCATTTACTTGTGTAAGTTTCATGGTCAAACTCTCTTGGGAAAGTGGTTATCTCGGTTGGGTCCCTACTAACCCCTCCTTGGGCACTTACGGAAGTTTTATTTTTAGCTTGGGCACTTAAGTGTTAAATATCGTTACATACGTTACAACCGACGTGCAAGATCTTAAAAAAGCCTTGCAAAAGTAACCAGTCTCTACCCAGACAATTAACAAATGAGGATGCCTAAATGCCATTAAAAGTGATCTACGTAAAATTCAAACATATCATATTAAAGCCAAAGCTTCAGATAATTAACAATTCTTGAACACCCTAAGCATATACGCCTAAATAAGGGTCAAGATAAAAAAAAATGACGAAGTCCAAGAAGGCAAAAACGCGTTGATAAATATTATTGATAACCAATAGTAACCTGTACAACAGAGTCATACAGAAATTTTGGACACGTCGGACAAGTCGTTATCTATAATTTATAGTATGATTCAAAAGAATCCATCCATTACACAATTATAATGCTTTATCTTTTTTTTTGTTACTCCATACCAATGTTTCTTTTTCTCAGTTAACACTTTAAAATGACTTCATAAATAAGTAAAGAACATAACAGAACATGCACGTCTTGCATAAATAATACACATTTTGTTTTGATCTAAAAATCAATCATTTCATTAATTATTCTCACACATTTTATCACCTATTTAGTTGTTATTATTATAATGATATTCAATTACTCAACATGTTTATTTGTATTATCGTGTGATGATCGAGTACTTTAAAATCACTAAGCCCTATCAACCTATCAACACGATGCTCTTACTTTGTATCCCATTCTGTGAAAAGTGGCACAATTGGAATCGCACACTCGCTTAGATTATTAGCCATATCTCTCGATTGCAACAACCAAATCGGACGTTGTAAACGGTATTCAAAAGCCAAGACTTCATTTGTGATATGATGTAAATATTACGTCACTATTTTATTTTTTTTTGTCACCAAAAACGAGGAGGCTTTTGCCTTGCACCATTTTTTTGTGGAGTGGACACCCTAGATACTTAATGAAATAGTACCACTGTAAAAAATAGACTGATGACCAAAAAGGGCCATCCCCCTTTAAACGGACCGGTGGACCTTTCTATAACGCAAAACTCTTGGTAATGAAGCGTATGACCTATTTTACGTTTCAACGACTGAATAGGTTCTTCTTCTTCTTGAGTACGAGGCAGATTTGGTGAGAAGTCTATATCCACCGGTGGACGAAATGTAGGGCACTCATCGAGAATGTGATCTGCAGTCTGTTATGGAGATCCACACTGGCAGGCTGAAAATGATCGCAGCCCCCGTCGGTGCATATTGCTGTTGAAACGAACGACTCCTGTGCGAATCCTGTTCAAGGTGACCCATTCCTTGCGTGGAAGATTGCTACCAGGTGGGAGTTCTGTCATAGGTGTGATAGTGAATAGTGAATTGGTCTGCTCTTGGGGTATCTATCCAGGCAGTGTTCCATGACTGTATACTAAGATGCTGAATGGGGAGCTTGAGAGTTTAGCGCCGTGTCGACAGAAAGGTCGACGAGAGCGCAGTCTCTGTCTGCCGAGCTGGTGTGATTCTTTGACAGTATTATGAAGCAGGTGCTTGTATAGTCCAAAAGAGCCTTGTTCACCAGTTTTTGTATGTGATGTTCTCTCCGAAGCACTGCAGGTGCAATGCCTGAAAGCACTGGTAGAAACTCAGATGGAGTAGGACGAAGGCAGCCGGTAATGGTTCTCATGGTCTCGCTGAGTACTGTGTCCAGCTTTTTTGTGTGAGAGCTATTGCACCCACAGCAGCCCAGCAAACTCCCGCTGTGCATGGATTACACCAACATCAGGTCACGCACTGCTGTCATTTCAAAACACGGACATTTACTTCGCATTTCCCAAGAAAAATCGATGACCGTGTAGAATTTTTTTGTCTAAAATGGTCCCTTTTATACCACCCGAAACCGTTCAACAGAAAAACTTCTAACCGGTCACATATTTTTATTTTAAAACCTTATAATTAAACCCGAATATCTAATTTCCACAGACGCCTACTAAAGTCTGTTGAAGAGACTCTTATTTGATCAATGACACTCATAACAATAGCTCAGCGGGATGTTGTCGGCTGCTGTGTATTGCACCATGCTGGGGCGGCATATTCAGCAGCGCTGTAGACCAGAGCCAGGGCGGTGGTGCATAGATTGGATGCAGTAGCACCCCACCAAGGCGGCACAGTCGGTTGTTCCTCCAAGATACCTTTGCACATAAGTAAGCTGCCGATCAAGCTTCACTCCTTGAGATAAGTTGGACTGAATTGGTGAGCGAGTACAGGTACGCCAGAGAACTGTTACAGGGGAAGGCAGCAATTCCGGATCCGTTCGGTTTGGAATGACGCTTTTGGTGGCCTGAGAACCAATCAGTCAATTCTCGCGCTCCAAAGTGGGCCGAAACAGCCCCCTTTCATCATGTCAAGTTATTACGGCAACATGTAGTGGATATAAAGCCACTGTTAAAATCAAATAACCCACTAAAATACTATTTGATAATCACTTGCGTTGTAATTTGTCCTTTATAATATTGTCCGTTTAATCGCTATTCAGCAATACTTGACAAAATACGGTTATGGTGAACCCAAAACAGAAGGACAGCTCCATACTGCCTTGACAAAATTACAATTGTTTATGGATATACCAACAACAGGGTTACTAAACAAGGCAACACTGGATCGAACCACTAGACTAAGGTGTAAAGTGCCAGACCCTGCCAGTAAAATCCTTGAGCTAAACACCATGCCTCGCTTCTTACACAGTAACAGTCATTGGAATAAAGGATCTCTATTTTATAAGTAAGTTTTTTAAAGCAATAATGACACTTATTGAATAGGGGCCTGCTCCCAATTTTCGAACATTTGCATTTCAAAGTTGGTAATTGGTTAGGAAGGTATACCTGTGAATTGTAACAGGGGCGTATCCAGGATGACATACCCCCGGGGGCAAACTGAGGAGGAACATTTGGCGCCCCTGTGGAAATTGAAGATGGCGCACCATTGCACGTCTTCTTGTGTATATATGGATAACATCCATTTTTTTTTCGGCGAGCGTAGCGAGCCGTGAAATTTTTGAAACTGTTTCGGCAAATGGACAGTTTTGTCGGCAACCCCCCACTCCCCCCGGGAAAATGGTCTGGGAACGCCCCTGCAAGTGATATAACAGTTTAATAGTTCCAACTTCCGAACAACTAGCTTCATTAAATCAACAGGCGCCAACTTAACGCCGAAAAAGGCTTAGGTCATAATGAACATGGACGCCCATTTTTTGTTTCTATATCCCCTTTTCTTGCCAGTTTCAGTTGCTGTTTTCGCACCCTTTCCTATTTGTTCAACCCTTTTCCTTTTCTGTTTTGACGCCCCTTATTATCCCCCTTTAAACTCCAATTTCCTTTGCTATTCTTTGCGTCCGTTTCCTTAAACTATTTTCAACCCCTTTTGTTTTTTTTTTCAGTTTTTGACGCCCTTTATTTTTCGTTAGCTCCAATTTCCTTTGCTATTTAAGAGCCCCCTTATTCCTTAAACTTTTTTCGTCACCGTTTTGTGCTTTCCTTTTGACGCCCCTTATTTTTCTATTTCTCTTTTCTTTCCCTCTTCCTTTGTTCCTTTTGGCGCCCCTTTCCTTTCTCCGTTTTTCTTTTTTTGCTGCATCTTTTTACCACCCCTTCGTTTCTCTATTATTTTGCTTTTCTTATTGTGTTTTTGCCGCCCCTTAACTATTTTTATACGTTCACTTTCCTCATTTTTGCTGCACATTGTTCATTCGGATTTCCCTTCATTTGCTCATTTTCGCCCTAATTTTGGCGCTTCTTAGCTTTCCCTTACAGTTGCATCATTTACGCCATAAGCTTTTCTATCTCTTTCCCCTTTAATTGTCCCCTTCCCCTTTTCATTTCCCTTTCCTTCCATTTATCTCTAATTTTCTTTCTTTTCCTTCCCCTTTCCTCTCCTTCCCCTTTCCGTTCCTTTCCCTTACCTTTCCTTCCCCTTTCCTTTCCCTTTTCTTCTCCCTTTCCTTTCCTTTTCCCTCCTTTCCTTTCCCCTTTCTTCTTCTCCCTTTCCTTTTTTTCCCTTTTCCTTCTTTTTGGCGCCCCTTTGCCCACCCGGGGGGCAAGCGCCCTTTTGCCCCCCCCCCCCCACCAGATACGCCACTGTGTAAAGCTCAAATTCTGTATTTGTTATTTTAAAAAAAATTGATACATTTTATGGATTGTTTAATTAACCCGATCATCTCACCTCCGGGGATAAATGAAATATAAATTCTAATATGTGTACGATAATTATCATGACTGTATAGATATCGCATCTCTAGTACTATGTTGTCTCAAAAGAGCAAATTCTCAGCTCGGAAGTCTGCCTAGAAAGTAACAATTCGGGGAAAATAGCTCAAATTTTGAGGCTGGTGAACAGTTTCATTCCCAGAACAGGATGACGAAGCATTGTACAATAGCTGTGACATCAGTAGATCAGTAGACTGATTGTTGATTATTTCATGAATAGCAGCATCCAGCATTTCACCAACATTGACATTACAAGGTAAGCCTATTCACGTTGTTAGGGATATAATCAATAATCTACTGATCTGCTGAAATCACAATCATTATCGCGCTGTTGTGATTTCAGCAGATCAGACCTCTTGGATGGACGAGGGCCGATGGTTAAAAACGTACAAATAACTTTTAGAAATAAACTGCTGATTTTATTACAGTATTTTGGGAAACAAACAACAAGAAGTTATAAGTGCCTTAGGAGATGCTGTACAGGCATGGGGAAGTACCACTTCAGTTAAATTTTGGTTACCATGGACAACAACAACAGATAGACATACAGATTGAAATGGTCTCCAACCCAAACGATATAACCTCAGTATTCGGGACAGATCAAATTGATTTCGGTTGGGCATTTCCTCCACCTAATGGGACAATACAGTTGAACGGAGAGCATGAATATGCTACATCTCATGATCCACCAGGTGCGTAAATGTACTCTATAAATTCATATCTCATTGATTATAAATCCATATCTCATTCATCGAAAACAGGTGCAACAACAAACACTTTTAAGGGTTTGTTGTCATGGTTGTTGTTGCACCTTAAAAGATTATTTACGCAATTCCATTGGTTCCTAGCCGTGTGATACGAGACGATATCACACGGTACAGCGCGTACGCGTCAACGCGATATGTATCCCAACGCTGATCGGTTTAAAAGATTGGGTAGTTCGTTGGATAAAAATAAAATCTACCATAATTTTGTTACTGACAACTTCCTGTTTTGATTAAAAGTGTTAGAGAATGAAAATAAAGTTATTATTTTTGTATAGCCTCTGCCGTGCATCGTTTTATATCACACGAGCTAGAGCACTATTTTAGCGTAAACAACTCGGCTGCTCCACGTTGTTCTACTTAAAATAATGCTGTCGCCCGTGTGATATGACACGATAGATTATACATGGCAGAGGCTAAACAATACCTTTATTCTCTAAAGATTTGGGCTCATTTACTTTTTCATAAACTTAAAATAATGCTGTCGCCCGTGTGATATGACACGATAGATACATGGCAGAGGCTAAACAATACCTTTATTCTCTAAAGATTTGGGCTCATTCAGTGGCGTAGCCAGAGGGGGGGCAGGGCCCCCCCCCCCGTGGGGAATCTCTGCCCCCTCTTTCCCCGCTGCAAAATTTATTATTTACATATAGGCCTATACTATCTAAAATTTTTAATATATGCTTGCCCCCCTTGAAAATATATGTTCCCCCCCTTTGCCCCCCTGAAAAAAAAGCTGGCTACGCCACTGGGCTCATTTACTTTTTCATAAACCTTACATGCATAACCATGTTTACATTTTCTATTTTGTTATCACAGATAGCGCGGGCTATTCAATAAAACATATTGTAATGCATGAAATCGGTCATGCACTGGGCTTGGAACATGTACCGGGGTCAGCCTCCATCATGAACCCATATTACGAGATCTTCAGTCAGCTATCAGAACCACAGGAAAACGATATCAGTGGCATTAAAGCTCTATATGGTAAGTTACAGGTATAGGCCTAATGAATTACCGTTAAATGAAGCAATTTTCAGCCATCTGCGGGTCTAACGAAAAAGAAAATACTCCGACAAGCGATGCAGCTTTAACATAATTCTCAAGATGTTTATACACAAGGAAATAAAAGGGGTTGTGGCAAGTGCTCCCATCATTATTTTTTATTATCAATGTATAAAGTACTTGCGTACCAAAATCCACAAGTTTATCCAGCTCTACACACTTCACATAAAATCTGTGCACTACAGTCCACCACTAAAAAAGAAGTGGAAGAAGCTTAACTCCTTGCTCAACGAATCATAAAAATGGACGAGAGTGCAGTACTTGACAAACGGATAGATTAACTCAGGTTAGCTGATGAGCTGGGAGACTACACCACCACATGGAAATTATCCATGAACTCTCGGGAAAGATAGGAGACAGAGCATCAAAGTCAAAAAGAGAGATGGTACATTCCCTATAAAAATCAGTGATGCAGAATTACTGGCTGAATGGAGAGTATATTTCCAGCACTTTCCGCTCTGTTAAACAATAATAGCAACCGAAGTTACACCATCTGCTGTGGAGAACCTCCCATCCCCACTGGATCCACGAGATTAACGGCTATCAGAGGCCATGGAAACAAATAAGGCAGAAGGCTTTGATTGTGTAATAATGAGGCACTGCAGGCACGAGGAGAAAAGAGATAAATGTTATAACACACAAATTTTGCATTGAGTCAGGCCCGTAGCCAGGAATTTAATGGGGGGGGGGGTGCGGATTTGCCATAAGCGGACCTTTTGCGTATTCAAAAAAAAATTTCGGCTGCAAAATATTTTTAAAATTGCCCAAATTTTTCAAATTCACACCGTCGTCTCCAAATTCTGAAGTCGGGGGGGGGGAATTAATTGGGGGGGGGTGGTGGGGGGGGGGGGGGGGGTGGCTGAGGGGGGGAGGGGTGGTTGAGAGAAAAAAAAATTTAGTCGCAGCGTTGAAAAAACACAGTAATAGTAACACGACAATCGTGAGCGATTGGTTATCAAATACCATGCACCACACCCTTAAACACCTTTTAATTTGACAACACTGACCTTAAACATGACAAAGCGGAACCTTCAACATCATAAAGCGGACCTTTGCCATTTTTGGGGGGGGGGGTGCGTCGCACCCCCCGCACCCCCCCTGGCTACGGCCCTGGCATTGAGGTAAATACAACATCATCACAAATGTCATCATACCCCTGCCCAAGAAAGGGGATCTTGCCCTCATGACGAACTACGGGATCACCTTATGTCAATGCTGCTAAAGTTCCTAACAACATTCTGTTAAACAAAATTCGACCATTTGTTGATCCAATACTTAGGAGCAACCAGGCTGGTTTCTGTCCAGGCCGTAGTTTGTGCGCAGCAGACAGACATCCTTCGACGAATTATGAAGGGATTCAAAAAGCCCACCAACTTCCTCTATACTGTCACTTTTATCGACTTTAAGAAAGCCATCATAGAATCGTCATGTTCTCCATTACGTCACTATGGCATGTCCTGAAGTCAGTGGTCAATGCCATCAAAGTCCTGTACAGCAACTAAGAAGTGCAGTTGATGCAGTGAGGGTTGAAGGAACATTTCAGAGCCTTTTGATCTAACCAAACGAGTCATGCAAGGGAGAGACGTGAGGCCCTTTGCGTTCATCATAGTTGTGGATTATCTTTAACGAAAGCCATCGCTGAAATAGACTCTTGAATGTAACACTGCCCGGTACCGGCACCACGCCGACTAGAAGTAACCCGCCAACTACTTAACCAACTGAAGCTGATGATATTTTCCGGCTAGAGTCTACCCCCTCACGAGCCCAAACTCATATGAGCGGGACAGCGTCAGCAGCAAAATACATTGGTCTCATAACCCGGGGGGGCACTTGTCATTGCCAAAGAGGATAGATGCGTGAACAAGAAAACGCGTAAAAAGAGTGTCTTTTTTTTCACAGACGATTGTACGCCGGTACTCGTTTAGGGTGTCAAAACAGCAAAATATGGAAAAAAGGGTATGTTTTTTCTTAACCTGAAATTTCTGTTCTAATCTCATTAAGCAGGGATCAAAATCATCCAAAATATTGTATCGAAACTTGTGAAGTAAAGCAAAGCAAGATAATAAGGGTATATTTACGATTCAATGCATGCGTACTTGTTGAGGGTATCATAAACAGATAAAAATACTGTTTAGGGTATGTTTTTCGCTTGTTTTTTTATCGTGAAAATACGTATTTAGGGGTGGGCTTTTGCAGTCCATGTCAACGCATCATATCCAACCTTTGAATACAAGTGCCCCCCCCCCCCGGGTCTCATAATCAGTGTACCCAAGACAGAGTAAATGACAATTGTGATTCTCATCCTACACTCCAAGTCTACGACAGTGCAATCAATCATGTGACCCGAATTCAGCTATCTTGGGTCTACGGTTGCATCTAGTGCCAAGTGATCTAAAAAGGCGCAAATCACTGGCTTGGATGGCTTGTAGCTTGTAGTCGCGACTGCTCCGCAGCCGATACTACTACTACTACTACTATGCTACTGCTACTGCTACTGCTACTGCTACTGCTACTGCTACTGCTACTGCTACTGCTACTGCTACTGCTACTGCTACTGCTACTTCTACTGCTACTTCTGCTGCTGCTACTGCTACTGCTACTACTGCTGCTACTGCTACTGCTACTGCTACTGCTACTGCTACTGCTACTGCTACTGCTACTGCTACTGCTACTGCTACTGCTACTGCTACTGCTACTGCTACTGCTACTGCTACTGCTACTGCTACTGCTACTGCTACTGCTACTGCTACTACTGCTGCTGCCGCTACTACTACCAACTACTACTACTACTTACTTAGCTTTTTTTAGACAATTTAATTATTTTCAATCACTCCATGCTATTATAAAAGGTCCTCGTTAAGGTACATTTTATATGTACTTGCCAACATTTCTGTGCCCTGAAAGCCAAACGGAAACTGACGGTCATACGTTGACGTGGCCGTCAACAATGAAAGACACGACAGCGGGATCAAACGAAGTTTGCCCGGAGTACTCGCTAAATGGTAAGTCTAATTTCTTTGGGTTAATAAAGCCAATAATAACTGTTTTAATGTGATTGTTTTTTTATTAACAATCTATTCTCCGCTTCTAGAAGGGTTTGGCATTATTCGAGGAAGCTTAGTAAATGCACGATCCATCCACATGTGAGTGTGAGATCCGGTATTCACCCTCTGTGTATGGTGATTTATCTCTCACTGAAAGTGAAAAATTTTGTAAAAGACTGCCCGAATTCGTAAACCTTGACTCTTTGTCCTCGAACTACTCCTAACAAATTGATTAATAAAAAATACAAAAGTCGATTATTTATTGAGTTTAAGCAATTAAAAATGGGGTTTTCCTGAAAAATTGTTTATCTTACTAATTCAGGCCACTCTAGACACACCTGAACGGTTATGTATTGTGTGTGCCTTCCTATATATCTACAGCGTCTGATTCATCCCAGCTTTGTCTCTCTGTGTCTCTTGGTTCTTTAAATCTCTCTATTTACATTATATTCACAGCTCGGTACTCCGTTAGCATTCCGATTTTGTCGCCACAAAATACCGTTAACATGGTCACGACAGCAGAATGGGACGAACCAACACATTTTACAGCATGCTTGGAAGGCGATCCAAAATCAACAGTAGGAATATTTAGCGAAGTAGGATGGCTTGTTTTGACAATTCCAAAAAAACAAGCAAACAAAATTAACGTTATGCGAATGACATGCGACTATGTGTTGTGGATAATGATAAATCGGTAATCGGTATGATCAATCGGTTTATTAAAAATGATAATTTACTGAAATTAATATATTATGAAGTACGACTCCTATTTTTGTTAATTCATAATTCATTGGTTTTGCATTAATTTGGTTTTTTTCGAAATTGAGCTAATCAGAAAAGAAAAAATACTAGCCAGCACTTATGATTCTTGTGTGTTTGTGTGATTAAAATTTAGTATGATTTTTGGTACACTTACTTGACAGGTTTAAACCTAATAAGGGTTTTACTTGAAACTTTCTGATGTTACGTGCTGTTTCCCCAATTCTATGATCGAATTTTGAGAGAGAGAGAGAGGAAGAGGAGAGAGATAGAGACGAGAGGGAGGAGATCGAGAGAGAGGAGAGGAGAGCGAGAGAGAGAAAAAGAGAGAGAGAGAGGGGACGAGAGAGCGGTATATATACAAGTCTTTTGTCAAATAGCAGTGACAGGATTGAGGGCGAAACTCCGGCCCGAGCGAAACGAGGCGCATTGCGCAAAAAGGCATACTTCTGTGCAAGCATACCCGTGTCGTACCAAACGTTATGTAGGTCACATAGGGGGAGTGTAAAACTACTAATTACTCGTACCAACATTTTGCTGTCAATTCGAACGTTTGCGAGCCCGTTCTGTCCCACAATACAATGCCCGACAAGTAACATAAAACAACGCCGCCAGACGGTAGTGTCACATTTGTTTGACAATAAATTTAATTCATTCGAACTGCGCCCTACTATGTATTGCCCAATCATTCCCAAGGAAAGCGGGGTCTTTGGTGAATTCCCAAACTCATGGAGTAAGCATCATGAATAAACAGTATCTTAAGCTGCTGATAGATTGACAAACACGACTATGGTTACACAAACCTGCTCGAAACCATCCTCGATGTGCTGAGTTAAGTTGAGTACTTAGCTTGTTATTGATTGTCTGGGAGGGGAAACTGCTTGTTTTGGTATGAGGTGTTGATCTATCACAGGTGCGATACGGTTGAGCAGGGAGACGTTAAGAGATCGTAGGTTATGCCGAGCGTTATTGGTTAGATAGATTAGATAGATCTTCCCCGACTTTAGGAATGCCATACCATACGCTTGGAAACCTGTGTGAGGCAGCATTATTCTAGAGCTCAAGAAGCCACTCTTTTGCTACTGGACCGATTTTTTTTCAGCTACTCAGTTGAGATGTTGTCAAGGCCTACTGCTTTTCCTGGTTCAAGTTTAGCAATACCGGTTTCCAGTTCGTCCATGTTGAAGGGGCGTTTAAAGCAATTTGTGGGCAACTGGTTGGGTGTAACATTTAGCTGCTGTGGAGTTTCTGCTGAATCCCCTCAAAGCTTTAGGATAGTAGACCATACTTCCTTGCTGTTATGGTTCATATCGGTGGATTCAATTAAGGTATGCCAGGTTTTGATCTTTTCCTGGGAGATCCTCCCCGACACTTCCTCATTACGTTACGTTACGGTGTCATTTTCACATATAGTCATGATATGGGAATACTTGAAAAATTATGTTATGGAAAAATGGTGTTTGGTGGTGTAGAGATTAGCTTCACAGTGTGTGGCGAGCAGCTACTGACAGGGAGACCCCAAGACGGTTCTCTACTTCTCTCCGGGACTGACAGAGACTAACAGGGACTGTAGGAAACAAAATAAAGCGCAACGCCTTGATCAGAGGCTATTTGTACTTACCGCGAGACCTGATCTTGAGAACCGCTGAAATGTTAATCATGTTACAATTAAAACATTGCAACATTCAGGTAATTCTCCATTTACCGGCTCTATGTTGGTATACTGACGTGATTTCAAGTAACTAGTAACAGAGCTAGACTCTTTTGCTAATCATACCAACATGCTACGCACTTTACAACTTCTTGGAATATGAGAAAGAGGCGTATCATTCTCGTCACAATCAACAAAACTGCTTCAAAAGTTGCCCCAATAGAGACCTAGGCAATTATGTTCGTGTTGAATATTGTTTTTGTTATTTTATTATATAATTATGTTTTGGACATTCCAATTATTGAACCAATTATTAAAAAAATACAATCCTTTGTGCACTCGGCACATTTGTTTGTGAACTTGTCTGAAATTTTACTATTAAAATTCCAATATATCCAAATGTAACAAAATACTTGTCGGTAGTTACATTGGGCACGTGTATTATCAGGTATTTTTTTAATTACATCAATATTTGATCTTATTTAAGATAAAAAGCTTGAAACTGTTAACACCAGTAAAATTCTTGCATTGTCTCTTTTTAAACAAGCATTAACTTTCTCCCTATCAACCACAATGCATTTCAAGTTTCGCTTGAGAATATGTTGGACTTTCAAGAGTTTCTTCTCGCAGTTGCCTCAGTCCAAGCTCGCGGAAAACCAGCAGATCTTGCAATGCATTCTGGTCTGTGCCAACGTGGTGTTATGATGTCAAAAGTCAGAAATACCCTTCAAACACAAACAAATGAGCCTTGTGCAAAAGTGATCTGAATTTTAGATAATATAACTGTTTTAATGATTTTAATCAGATTGGTTCAAGAATTGGATATGTCCAAAAACAATAGTACATATAATAAAATTACACACAATGATTTAAGATTATGATACTTATTTGAGTCCACGAATGTCCAGAGTTAAAAGAAGCGTTGCAGTTCAACGATGATATGCCCTCAGAGCGAAGACTTCAAAATGACAGATACAAAGTCACACTTATATATCCTCAGGTAATATTCCATAGGAATATAGGTAATATTCCATAGGAATATTCTCAGTCCTGAAAAATTTTGTCCGGCAGTTCAAGGTTGAATATGTCCCTCGGCGACACTCTTATTCCACAGTATATTTGCACCACGATTTCTATCACCACTGTCCACAGTTTGGAATCCTATTTTGATTCCCAGCACTTTTGGCTTCAAAGACGACAGACTTAATAATTAAAGCTTCGCTCATGTGAAATTAAAAAATACAATAAAACCCTGGCACTATGTACTGTACAGGTCTGCCACTTACTGCAGATCAAAACTAGCTATAACTATAATGTATAGTTCCTGGTTACTACTGCTACCCCAGGTCTCTCCAGTAAGAAGCATTTAACTACTCACAGCCAGATTCCCCTAATCTTAAAATAGACATTACCACAACACCATGCATAAACATAACCTTGCACTGTCAAATCAGATTTCACATAAATGACATCATCTGCATTGCACCATTTTACATAAATAACATAATGTGAAACATGCAAAATGTTGTAATCTGTTTTGATCTCAAAGCATAAACAAGTTGACTCAGTTTCTAAATTTGCATCTTGGGGAATTCCCATTCACCTCTCTAGTTGTAAACAACAGGTGCATATCTCAACATAGCACTAGAGGAATTCCACTTTCTTCTCTTGCACAATCTATCTAGTAAATAACATCTGCTCTGATCTCAATATAGCACAAGGGAATTTCCATTATAAACAAAGTACTTTTTCCCGTGAGAAATCTTTTCTCAAATAAAAAAAAAAAACTATTTTTAATCACAAAATGGAGGCTAATATAACAGTGTTCATTTTCTTTCCCCACTCAGGTCATGGTTAATGAGACAAATGTGGCTGAAATAGCAAATGCTTTAGCGGAAATAACCAATGATACAGCTCATATTACTTCCAATGGATTAGATGCAATAGCTGACACTCTTGAAAACATAGCAGCTGTACGGGAACCATCGACAGAGGTTTGTTGAACTACAGCCGTCTCAAAAAAAAAATGTGCAAGCGAAAAGCTCCCTCTTTGGCAATTAAAAAAATACGTTTGTGACACGATGCTTACATCAACGTCAAGGGCGCAGTCTCAGCTTTCAAATGCCGTTTGTTCTATTCAATGTTCTTGTTTTAATCTCAAGATATATTTAGTTAACGACGAAAGGGTAAAATCACAATTGTGCCACTTTTTAGAAATTTGAATAGAAGGTTATATCCAAATACATGTACTGTACAATAGAAGAACATTCATTTGCAGGATCATAAATGATCATGTAGCAATTGCTCAGTATGTACTTGTATTGGTCTTGACGGTGTGATTAATATCGATAAGCTGCTCATTCATATCACATAATATAACTTCTCAATAAATAAAGCAGTCTGTGTGTATAGATTTTCAGCCAATCAGCACCTCTGAAAAGAGACGCACCCCTGCTGCATGCATTGTGTTAATGAAATTTAACTTCACGGAGTACCTAACTCCTCAAAAAAAAGTTTGGACATTTTTTTCAGACATGTATTTCTCTTTTAATTGAAATTTTATTACACTCTATTGCATATCAGTTCAGTTATTCCTCTGTACAATGACACCAAAATCGTAAGAATTGATTTCTTCATGGTTGCGTGACATTCCTTTGAATAGTGGTAGGTCTGACAGAAAAAAAGTGCCAAATTTCAGTAACTGTACTCAAATTAATTAAGAGGATTAGGTTAAACGGGATGTGCCCAAATTGATGAGTTTGCTGCGATGGCAGGCCACTGAAGTTGTTTAACCCTTCATTCTCAAGTTACTCATTAACGGAATAAACCACATAAACCGTGTGGTTTTTCCGTTAAGGTTTCCGAATTCATAAGGGTGTTAGAAAGAAGGGTGTCACCTTATGGAAACACCCCGTGACACGAGCCGTCTGCACGTCTAATACTCGCGGCATGATGAGATACTGAATAACCTCTCTTTGACATTTTCAAAGCAAACCTAATCCTCTTAAGCTGTGTAAACCTGTGTAGCTTTTAAACTGAGGCATTGAAATTTGGCACTTTCTTTTTCAGACCTACCAGTATTGAACTGAGTGTCCCTCAACCGTGAAGAAATCAATTCTTATGATTTTGGTGTCATTGTACAGAGGAATAACTGAGCTTTTCTTTGATATGCAATAAAGTGTAAAACAATTTTCAATTAAATGAAAAATTCATGTCTGAAAAAAATTTCCAAACTTTTTTTTTGAGGAGTTTATTTTGAACCAATAAAAGCTGTGACTTATTTTGTAAAACTTTCATATTATTTTCTTAAAGTTGAATATGACAACTATACAATAGTAATACTCTCATATGCCGACCTTTCCCCAATTTTGCCGACTGTTGCTAAGAAAATTGACTTCCTGTTTGTTGGTAGTGTCTCATTTTATCAAGCAGTGTGTGTAGTATACCTTGCAGTGTGTGCTGTATATTTGCTCACCCATTGTGTCCTGCTCAGATAGCGTGGCAAGATATTGATTTTGTTATACCCGCTGTGCAAAAGGTCAGTTAGTTTATTGCCTATGCTATAATCATGGGTTTTTTTAAACAAAGAACAAATATAATTATATGTTCTGGCCCTTTTCAGTTTGCATTTTAAAAATACAGCTAGTTAACAAGAAATATTTTCACACAATTTAGAGTATGTTATATCCAGAATATCTATCTATCTAACGGCCGCAACCGATATGCTGTTCACCATGTAGCGCCAATGTCCCGGCTTGGTCTTAAGTTTGGGGATGTCAAGATGGATCCTGCTGATGTCTCGAGCAATCACATCAATGGTTTAAATGGGCACGACCCTGTTTTGGCTGTAACTTTCAACATTGACGACTGATACTACTTGATCAATCGCAGTGACCGTGGACCGGCAAATCGTGCACGGCGTTGGGCAACAGAATAGACATTGGAGGGATATCTCCATATATCTGTGCTTTAATTGGTCTTGTGCTCACGCCAGGAGTATTTTTTGTACTCGCATAAGAGCTTGGATGTAGGTGCCATCCAGTCTAATCCTGTAGCTCTTCTTCATGGTCCAGGTTCAGATCCATATAACAGATACTCCTCTACACAGGCTACGAATATTCCATAATTGATGTATTATAAAATCGTGTACTTGTGTTAGATGTACGATCCTGCCTACTTTATTTATTTAAGATACACTTCAAGTTACTCTGTGTATCAGTAAGTCCCATTTTCTTCAATTGAAATAGTCCATAGTGTTTTATAATTCCAATGGATAAAACGAGGTTGAATTATTGGATTAACTTCATATTCGTTAGTAAAGTATACAATTGTGATTTTCTCCATTTCGTTGTTCCTAAACAATCTCGAGACTAAAACAAGATACTTGAACGAACAAACGGCATTTAAAAGCTAAGATTCTGCCCTTGATAGTGATGTAAAGCACCATTTTCATAACAGTATTCTCTTCATCAGGCAGTATTCAATAGGCTTTCAGAATTACAAAGGATAAGGATATGAATTCTTGGATAGATTTCATCTTCGTTAGTAAAGTGGCGCAATTGTGTAATGTTACCCTTTTGTTTTGTTAACTGAAACATATCTCGAGATTAAAACAAGCATTGAACAAAAAACCTGCATTTGAAAGCTAAGATTCTGCCCTTGACGTTGATGTAAGCACCGTGTCAAACCTATATCCAATTGTCAAAGATGGTGCTTTTGACTTGCCCATTTTTTAGACAGTCTGTACAAGTATTTCAAAGTCGCTATATTCGCCATAGCTATCCAAAATGGACCTGCGTGGGAGTGACTTCTAGATGAGGTCAGGTATGATCAATAGCCTCGTCCCCAACTTACCTAAACATAATTGAGATTTTTATATCGTGTTAATTTCCTAGCATGTATAATGTAGTAGGTGTGTCTAATCTTAATGTGCAGATTTAAGCTATTCTGGAACGAATTCGCATCAATATTCTGTCTGTAACGGACTGAAAGTGCAACTCAGTGCCTATGGGGTGCTGTCCACACAACATTTGCCTTATAACATCAAACACACTAACAGATTCGACTGCAATTTTGGAAATAAGCTTTTCTTGAGGGTTTCTAATGAGCCATAAAGACAACTTAAAAGGTGCTGGTATTACCACTGCATCTATAATTGCAAAATGTCTGAAACAAATTAAGTCCAGAATATCGTATCTGATTAAATCCACGGAGCACTGTCCAGTACCAAACTTTGGCAAAAACCCTAATCAGCCGTTCTGTGGTAACGTTATATCAGAAAGAGGAGAACAAGAAAAATCGAAATACTACTGTAGGACTAGAGAAAATTTGTTATTTATCCTCTGCGATTCAATCATCTTGAAAACTCCACGTTAGCAGTGGTGCAAAGTTCCGACATTCCACTGCCGGATTACGACTGAAGGTAGCCAGGTTTCAAGGGCAAATTAGTTGAAACAGTTTCTTCGTTTACTAATTAACAGTGTTTGGAAAGCACCAAACAGCTTAAAGTAATAACGACACAAATCTTTGAAGAGCGCCGCAATTTTCACAAATTTTGAGATTTTTGTACAGGTGCATTGATAATTGGCTAGTAAGCTATACCTGTAACATATAAAGCTTGAAAATCTCTATGTGTCGCCAAAAGAATCCTCGATTTTAATTCAACGCCTATTTGAAACGTCCTTACAATATAAAATAGCGCTGTGCGCATCTATGCTCATCGATTAGCTGTTTCGCGTTTCACGTAAATCAAAGTTTGGGGTCATCGGGGTATTTTTCATTATTAACGGACAGATATTTTGCGTTATAATCGGAGATCCATGATTCTAATTATAAAATTCCTTCTTTTATAACAAATACTGTGCACAGGTATAGATTACTAGACAATTATCAGCACAAATGCTCAAAAAAGCTCTTCATACAGTGTGCTACAATTGCTTTTAATCTATAGCAGGCACGCACCAAACCACCCTACTGGTCTGAAAAAATGTTAACCAAATATTTTAAGTAAAGGACGTACGTTGTCCTAACTGTATTGCTAGATCGACGTTTTTAAGCGTTCATTTTCCGGTAGAACTTTGTTTGCTTCAGTGATATAGGTAATTAAGAGAAACAAATCATAATTCAACTGAAACCATTAGTTTTATATTTTCAGCTTTTATTAATGCAATCCGATCTTGTTAAATATGAAACTCGAATAATTTTAACAAGGAGACGTATTCCACCCAAGAATAATCTAAAGTTTTCTTGAAATTCAAAATACATAATATAAAATACAATGAAATGTGAAATTATTTGGAATTTGCGAAACATTAATCGATGGTGTCATAACTGTTTTTTACAGGTAACCAGTTCAGTTGTGGCAACAGTTAATAACGTATTAGCAGTAGACGAAGAGCAAATAGAAAATACACCGGACGAAAAAGCCCCTTCCAAAATAATTCAATCGTTGGAAAGGCAGATTAGAACTTTGCAACTTGACGGTGGTAACTTTACTGAAATTCGAGAAAACATCGGGGTAAAAGCATTCAACTACCCTATCTCCAGCCTTCAGTCTCCATTGGTATTTGCTAAATTAATGCCTTCTACTAATGAAACTTCCGTCGGTATCAATGACGAAAACATTCAAGTCTTTTATAGTCCTGAAGAATTTCCCAAAAATCGCACCGAAACGTCAATTCGTTTGCCAACGGAAATTATAGATCGTTTCTTAGAAAAGAAGAATGGTAAGTGTTTAATTTCTTTGTATCGATGTTAAAAAAATATGAAACTAATCATGCTATTTCGTTGGCTGATTCAGAGTACAAGTGCCATTTCCCTAGGGAGCAAAAATTCGTTTTTCTATATTTTTGTTTCTCTGTTTGTTTATGTAAATTTTAAAATCTTTTTTTGTTGTTGTAAGTTAAATGTTTTTTGGGTGTGATCACTTCTGGCCTTTTGGCCTTTCGATCTCATCCCCCATATCATCTTCTGTAAATATTGTTTTTTATGTGTTTTGTATTTTGATGTATATATGATGTGGAAATAATAAATGAATGAATGAATAGTTTGTGTTTCCCTACAACTTCGTCCCCAGAGTCACAGTGAGGTGTTAATCACCGTGTAATAAAACAGATGCGTCATGCTTTATATCGACGAAATAAGGCACAGTCTTTTCCGGGAAAATTGCCCTATTTTCCCTCTGACCATGTAGTGTTTGTATTTTGTTACCCACGACATCACATTTGTTCAGCTTGCACACATTCTCTTATTAGGCTTGTGATCTACACATAATTGTTTTATATTATATGAACACGACAAATCGAATTCAAGCAATTTTGCAATTGTGCAATTTTGGCTTATTCACTTCAGGTGCAATCAATACATTGGTAAGCATTCTAAATATGCAAAAACCTGGTTGTTGAAAAATTGGAGAACGTTGTTTCAACATATTTTATTTTTTTTTTTTTTTTTTTTATTGTTATCATGAATGTATTCGGTTGGCAATATAAACTACCTTGTGCCTTTGTGTGGCCGCTTTCTTGCTCCTGTCAGTACTTAAAATTCGAGAGACAGTCCACGGCAGCAGTGGAACTCATGAACTTTTCAACATTAAACTCGCTTTAACCAAACTTGTTGCATTAATAGACTCGCGGTAACAAACATCCACGAAATCAATACAGTCACATTCACATCTTTGCACGAAATGGCCTGTTGTACCTTACACAACAGAAAACCAGCAGCCAAAGGGTAAAGAAAGAAGGGAGGAGAATATGGCCTCAATACAACCAATGTGCAACAAAAGGTTTTGTAAGTTGGTGATGTCCAGGGGAGCGTATATCAGGAGTGTTGAAGGAGTTAGAATGCTTGCAATTTAAACGGAATCCGTCAAAAAACCTTTGAGCTCAGAGAAGGATCACATAATTTATTACATTTTATGTTATGCTTAGTTACAAACTGGTGACATTAAGTTGTGTTATACGTTATACCGGTTTTCTATGCATGGCCTTCGATAAGGAGGGAATGCTGACCATAAGTAAAGAGTTAAAGAGAAAGAGAAAGGCCGACATTGCTCTAATGGCCAACCCTGGAGGCACAATATATTGAAATTGGCAGTCCAATCAACGGTGAAAATTGAGGGGGTTTTCGTTGAGATCAGCGTTATGGCTTGATTTTACCCTCGTTCAACCAAGGTTTTCTACTACCATTCACGACGGGGGGGGGGGGGGGGGTCCCATGTTGTTTTTCGTAATTAAGGACAAACATATTTTGTTGGTATCAGTGTGCAGCTACATATGTCCTTTTTCAAAGAAAGACAATCCATATCAGGTTTTAACAATATGACATCACTGCAATGACCTTATTTAATAACTTTTTCTGTAAGCAAATCTCAATTCAAGGGTTTTCGAGCATTTCGTCATTAATGCACGAAAAATTGTATTACTAGCATGGCGTGTTAGCAAGTACGCTAGAACCAGGGTGGAAGAGTGATCGATATCATCTATAGGTGTTAAAGGGCCATGATCAATCGTGGATAGCCTCGTCCCCAGGATTTGGTCCGAAGTGGTCAATTTTTGGCATCGAAAATACTATTGTTTCTCATTTACCCTGTTAAATTAAGGCTCTAAGGGGTGTTTGGTTTGGATTATGAATTAAAATGTGCACATTTTGGACCGAACCGAGTGTTTTACACAGTATTCTACGGGGATTACAAATCACGGTTTTAGCTCTCACATCAAAACGCGGTTTGAAATATCGGCCACGGCACTTCTTTAAAGACGGGTTTTTGGGGGGTGATGAAGGCCATTTATCACGATCTTCTTATCGTGTCCAAACACTGTGATTCTCAAAACATAATCCAGCCGAGTCGGGTACAGCAATATGGCCGCTTTCACTGAATTCCGCAAGGTACATTTTTTCCCCAGCAGTGGGCAGACAAGAGATGTTCATTGTCTGTGTGCGTTCCACAACCCCAGGTAGTGTCCTGATCTGTTCCAGGTAGGCACCACTTCTGCAAGGAAACCTAGATCGGCAAGGTTCAGCTCCAGGTGGGGATGCTCACCAGGTCAATACCAAATAGATGTTACTGGTTGATGGCAAGTCTTTTCCACAAGGCGACTCTTCAGCTCCTTAGAGACTGTTTCGAATCAAGATGAAAAACTTTATTAACTTTAAAATCGGGTCATCTCTCTTTTAAGTCCGAAAGGTGATTCGATTCGTGATGCTTACATGGCAGGAAATCGGAAACTCTTTTCTACTCAATTGCATTATAGGTTGAAAGCCAAACTCTGATTATGAAGTTCATCTTCGATTGTGTTTATTGGAATTTGCGAAGAGGAAATTGGGCTCCATCGCATGTAAATAGAGGAGATAAAAACCAAACGGACAGATGGTCTGCGCATGCTCCATTAACTACTTTGCAGTTGTCTTGGTAAGAGGGGGGGGGGTGACTGTATTGTCAATTTTAAAAACATATCATCTATAAACCATAAAGATCATTGAGATTATCACTTCGGTTGAAGTCTAGAGTAGAAAAAACAATAGAATAAAATACTCTGTACATTATGACCCACACATTTGGCATTTTTATATATGTATGTGGGTATTGTTTAGGGTGTGTGCGTGTTGGAACTGGTGTGCGTCGCGTGGGGGGTGGGGGTGGGATGGGGATGTGTGTGTGTGATGTATGACGTATATTTATTTTCGAAGACATAACACAAAAGAGGTATTGCTCCGAAAGATTTTTTTTTCTGAAGGATCTTTATTCCGGAATTGAAATAAAGTTCATTAATCAGATGGATTTTTATTATTCCGATGGGTCATATTCCGAAAATAAAAACCATGAATTGGGGTGTGAGGGTTGGGTAAGGGTATCCATTTAGGTTAGGGATAGGTTCTTCTAATAAGGGGTTTATTCCAAACGTTTTTTATCCAAGTCGATAATCGTAAATGCGGGCGAAACGAAGGAGTAAATATCCTACTTGTCCTATGGAATAAAAAAAATACGTCCAAGTTTCGCTCCTATAGAAGCATACTCTCACACAAGTTCTGAAGACGGCTAGCTTTGTGACCTTGCTAGACATGACTACCCGTGGGGATGAAGTTGAGATGGGCATTCCCGGCTGTGCCTTTGCGTGACATTATGCGTACATTGTGACAATTCAGGCAATGGCTTTTGCACCAATCCTTCATCGGGGACTGCCACACTTACTTAAAAAGACATGCAGCAGGATCTTTCCGACTGACACTGACTATGCCGGGGGAGAAAGTCTGACGAACAAAAAGGGAGACCGGGACGCGGGGAGATCCGGCGAGGCGTCGGCGAAGGGGCAGCAGAGGAGCATGAACCCAAAAAAAGAACACGATAAAAGAAAAAAAAAAAAACTAAAAAAAAACCGCTCTCCCCCCCCACAAAAAAAAAAAACAAAAAAAAAAAAAAAAAAAAAAAAAAAAACAAAGAAAAAAAAAAAAATAAAAAAAAAAAACCAAAAAAAAAAAAAAAACAAAAAAAAAAAAAAAAAAAAAACAAAACTGTCGATCTGCCTTTGCGAAATCCAATATATGTAGCAGATTGAGTGGAAATTTTTGCGGATAGAGGTGAAGGTGAGATTCTTCTGTAATTCTGGGACAGTAAAAGATCGCTTACGTTTAGAAGTGAAATATTTGAAAACACGGAGAAAGCCGCCGTGCAGGTTTCCCTCTTTTAAAGGTTTCATTACAGAGTCTAACAGGTGTTTGGTAAAGAGTGGGCCACTTTACAGTGAGATGATATATTGTCAGGACCTGGGTATTGGTGGCTCTCAATTTTTGCAGACATCAATGAACTTCATCTATGGTAAAAGGATCAGTCTGGATAGGCAAGCTATCTGACACTTTATGGTTGAAGCAAGGCTATTTTCGATCTTTGTGTTCTTTTTTTCTGGGACTACACAAACAGTTAGATGAATGCTTAAACATCATCTAGAGCTTTTTCCGCAGTATCGCCAGCATCACCAATACACTGATTATGGAGGGCTTTTATTTGGCACGCTCTCTCAGTGGAACAAGACGGCTGCTGTTTGTGTTTTCATTTGTAGTTGTCGAGTCTTTGGACCTAGACTGATGTTTCTGTACCATATTATTCGTTCTTCTCTGACCTTTGCAACCATTTATTTTGAGGCAACGCTCAGTGTCTTCTTTCTCTTCATTGAGAAGATTCCCTTGCAATATATCTGTTGCCAGTAATCATGCTATCATATACAATACTGCTGTTTTATTCATTACCTTGTCAATAAGTAGTTGTTGTATACTGCAACTGCAAACTCATTAACGAAGGTTCGCTATATTGCAAAAGCGATTGCTTTATTTGCAATTAAGAAAAGGCTCTATCGCTAATCAGTGGAGGAGCAGAGGTGGGGACAGGGGAGCACGTGCCCCCCCCCCGACCCATGAGATGTTTTTGTAGTCGTACATGGTCTAAAATTAGCGCGTGTTTCTGATAGACTTCATGAACAAAGGTTGTTACTAAACTGCTTAATTGGTCAATAGTACTACCCTATTAGTATATTTGCGTTAGAACCACTACCATGATTCGTCTCATCATAAGGCAGCAGGAAATTATAACTTTGGCCTATTGTGATATTTTTAGTTGCAGAGATATGGGTGCAAATGTGATAAAGGTTCAATGCACTTTTGATTTGTCATTGTCAGGATTTACAGGGGCCGACTTTCAAAATGCATGGGATATTGACCAATTTGGTATCAAATGTAGCTATAAGATGAGCAACCAAGCAAAGCTATAGTTTGCAATATCTAGGATGTTAGTTAGGTGGTAAAATTCGGACTAAAGTTACCTCTTATAAAATTTGTTTATTTGTTGGGGAATTAGGCACTACTCATCTCTTTCTAACCAAACCAAAATGGAACATCTCAAATATGGAAAAAATGTACATTTCCAGATTGCTCGCTCATGCTCATACCAACCATTTTTGTCAAGATTGAAGCATTTGAAAATTTGATCCCCTGTACAATCTACAATGCAAGTAATCAAAAGTGCATTGACCTTTATCACCCTTTTCACCATTATCTCTGACCAACTAAATACACAATATGGCCAAAGGTTTATTTCTGATTCCTTATGATGAGAACGAATCCTTTGAAGATACTTTTCAAATCAATCCAAAAACCATTCATATGACGGATGTCTTTGGATCCCATATGGCCGCCAAAAGGACCGGGGAAACTATTTGATTTGGTAACATAAAAGCTTTAAGGAGAGGTCGTAGAGATTCTAAAACCATGTTTGAATTAGTTTTAAGGGCGGGGTGCATGGGAACAATGTCATCTGCAGCTTCACACCCAACACTATGGGAAAGAATCATTATTTTGAATTTCATATTTAAACCCATTTTTTCTGAATTGTACCATTTTTTGACAGGCTGTAAAAGGCTCGTATTTTTTATTTAACTTATTTTAATTTGATATACAGGTATGTATCATTCCATTTTCAGACACCATACGGGAACGCCATATCAATCCGGAATTTGACATTTGCAACTCAATCGCCTCTGCCTTTCTATTGTAGGATTACTAATTACCAGGTGAGGACCGTTAATACCTGTTAAGTTATTCTTATAAATCAAAAGGCCGCCAAAATTAACTTGTTCTGGGCTTCTCCCTCGAAAATTTTCGCGGCTCATGTGAGAAATATATTTTTGGTCAGATTTAAGATTCAGAAGTTCACGATGCTTCAAGAAGCGTTGTAATTCATTGTAATACATGGATCCATTTCTTATTTTAGGAATTGGTGAATGCTTATCGAAATTACCGAATAAGAATTATGTTCCGTTCAAGTTACACTCCAGGTAGGGAGCAGAACCGCCGTTCAGGTGATGACACCACCCTTCTTGTCATACCTCAGACGAGACGGACTCCTGTCGATAGAGTCTTTGATGCAGCTAGGCCACGCCTCTCGAGTTCTCTTCTCATTTACATTTGCAGTTATCCATCTATCCTCACATTCAAGAATTCTATGAAGATTCACCTCTCCCCAAAAGCTAATACTCTTCTCTCCCTCAGCCGTATTTTTTCCGAATTTTTCTTCTTCTTCTTCTTCTTTTAAATAAAAATTTTTATTTCGGATTTGGTGTTGTTTTATGACCCTTTATACATGGTGTAATTCCGTTCATTATTACGTGGGGTTTCTAGGACACCTCTGTCTTTGGGCACTAACCAGAGTGAAACCCATTGTTCACTTAAAGCGGCACTGGCACATTTTCACAAATATGACTTTTTTCAATTCTCTAGTAAATGATAGTGTATGCCATTGGAAGAATACAGATATGTTTTTACACATAAAAAATAACATACCCAAAACAGATAGGGGCATTAATAAAGGGCTAAAGTCATCCAGGTAATGAAAGCTTTACAACCATGCAAAAAATATCAATTTTGAAACATATTGAGTACGCACTTTTTTCAAATGTGCCAGTGTCTCTTTAAAGGCACTATCAGTGATTTGATAAATCAGAAAATCGAAAAAATCATCAAAAATCAGATTTCTGCATGATTGTAACAAGAACAGGTATCCTAATGTACCCTGCAAATGTTAGGACCAGAAGCAAGCTAATAAGGACAAAATCAGAAATTTTAGTCATTACTGTCCGTACGGACACTTACTACAACACATAATTTAATGGAGATTCGTATCTTTGAACACTGCAGTTTTCTTTTTGTTAATTCTTCAGTTGGAAAAAGGAACTTATGAGAATTATACAGACTTATTCTTCACTTTTAAACTATTCCTGCAATTTCAAATATTTTCACTCTTTCAGGTAAATCACTGATAGTGTCTTTAAGTGTTAGTCTTCCTTGAATTCAGCATATAGGTAAACATACTTTTTTTCAATTACAGGAAACTTAGAAAGCAGCCATCCCTTCAAGTACACATAAACTTCATGGTATCCCTTACATGCCTTTATGTGGTGTTTTTGTGTGGGATAGACCAGACTAGCTCTCCGGATGGATGTATCTGTGTTGCGGTATTACTGCATTATTTCACGTTATCAACTGTTTTTCTAATGGGAGCAGAAGCTATCACCATGTTCTATCTATTTGTTAGTATAAAAGGACAACAAGGAGGTATAAAGCAAATACCATATTATGTTTTCAAAGTGGCGGCGGTAGCTTGGGGTTAGTTCCATTTTTTCGTTACCTGTATCTTCATCTCTATAGATTCTAGGATATAAAATAACATTTTCTCGAAATTGTGTAAATTTGCTTTGTTATACTAAGCGGAATAAAGGCGGAACGATAGGGATACTAGTAGTACACTACTACTACACTACTTTTACTACTATAATTATAATAATAATAAAAAATAAGATAATAATAATAATAATGATAATAATAATAATGGCATGATCTTGCACAAACACAGTAGGCAAACGACTAGTCTAAATCTACAAAAACAGGCTAACGTTATTGCATATGAGAATCCTTTTCCGTGATGCCAATAAATGTACAGTTATAAAGTTCCCGTGCTAATCGCTTTATTAAAGCAAATCATTTTAACACTTAACTGCATAAGGGGGTGGGGGTTCCTAGGTACCCAACTTTAGTTTTTCAGCCGGCGATTTTTAACGCTGCAATATATTTGGTTTATATTTTTTGTATTTGTCTAACTTTTAGTTGAGCTTGCATTGGTGCAAAAAAAAAAAATCAAATCCATCGCGTCGTTTTTGCGTTAATTAGCATGGGTACCCAGGAGCCCCCCCCCCCTTATGCACTAACGGAAGTGCCCATGACAAAAATGAAAAATCTTATTAGAGTTACTGTGATTCTGATTTTCATAATGCATACACCTAGTGACATTAACAAAGTAAATAATTAATTAAAAAAAAAATGCAAAGTATGCAAAGTATAGTAGGCCATGGAGCCATAATATTTTATATACATCATGTACCGGTTTACTGTAGGAACCTATGGTAAATTATACAAGTGACACTAAAAATATAAAATGGCATGAGACATTTATGTTTGTGCTTTATATGGTAAATATAGTTCATTCTTCGCCAATTAAAGCAATCAGCACAAGTCTAGGCGAAGCAATGCCGTAGAAAATGCAGAAACAAATTAGTGCCTTTTTCGCACATTTTGACGCGAAATTAAAATCAATGTTTTGCCCCTAATTTTTTTACTGAACAACTTTCTTGAGTTTTTATTTCTTTATTGTTGACATCTTTGAAGCCTTCTAACATGTGGTGGATTTCATCTAAACAATCCTTTAGGAAAGTGGTTATATTGGGGGGGGGGTCCCTAGGAACCCCCGTTATGCACTAACGGAAGTTCAAACCCCTTATGCAGTTAAGTGTTAATCCGTTGCCAATCACATTGTCACAATACGACATTGTCGGATAAGATAAGGACGCCCTCTATAGCTTTCACGAGAATGGGTGAATTTGAAAGGTACCGCATTATAAAGCGACATGCTCAAAGATTACGCTTTGCTGTTTTTAATACCTTTTTAATTTAAAAAGAAATAAAATAAAAAAACAATCGCTTTAATATGTTTAATGATAATACAGGCTTCAATGGCTTAGCATTTTTTTTCTGGAGGAAATACCAAAGTAACAACTTCGTAGTATATACCGTACTACATAAAGTTAACCTGATAATGATATAATTAGCGCGAACAATTCAAGTGACTTACCTGGGCCATGCTTTACTATTAACATGAGGTCATTGTGTTGTCTTCCAGAGTCTGCTTGGTGAGAAGACTGTTAAATAATCCAAGTCATAGCACGCATTGCACTACATCGACATAGCTAATAGGCAGTTAGTTATTCCCCGTAAGGGCTGCAAAGCCTCTTTGTAGCTTATGAAGGGGAAATGTCTTCTAGGCATCACTAACAGGCTGTACAACAAAGGAGAGGCTATGTACCATGTTCCTAATTCTTCATTTAAGTCATAAATGGTCATTGGAATGGAGATATGCTCTAAGTTTTGCTTTTTCAAGGTAGCATATGCCCCTGCGTGATGTTTAGTGTATTTTTGAGATAAAACACCTTGTGTACATCATAACATAGTTGTGTAACACCATCTGAAAATTGGTGTTGAAATATAACTATGATGATTATAGAGGGTTTTATTCTCTCCTTATCCGGCGATGTCCTTAGATAATCGTATGTAGTTTACCTTCCCCAACCATACCACATAATGTACATAATAAAATATGGTAATTTAGCCCGGGGAGGGTTCTTGGATTTTGTTCGGGTACCCATGCTCGTTCCAAAAAAGGGACTAGCTGCAAATGCGGGACAATAATCAAGTTTTAGTCCCGCTAGGGGTATAATATTCAGTTGTAATTTTGACTGGTTCAATGATACAAATAGAAACAATTAACCTAAACATAGTCATCTTGCAGTTACTGTCCATTTTCCCTATTCACTGTGCACACAGTGCATTCAATAGGCCTATGACCTGTCACGCGTACTCTGTGCTTAACGCATAGGAAATGGGAAAACTCTCGTCGTTGCGAGGAAAGTGTTCAAGGGATTTTCTTCGTAGAAGCTCGAATTGTAGAATATATTATCATCAATCCCATATGTGAATTTTATTATGATAGTAACCTTCAGAAAAAGCCGAAAAATGTTAATTTTATTAAGAGTGGTATTTGGTAGGGTATAATGCTAACTCGTATGGCAAAATCACCAGGATTGCTGTGCAGATTCAAGAGAGCGCCATGGTAAAAACGGTAGACGATACTTCTTCGTAGAACTGACACCAGAAATCGTATTTTCTATAAGGTTTTTGTAATTTTGTTGACATACGGGGCTGAAAAAGATCCGAAAGGACGCATTTCTACAAGGCTTCCAACATGTGTAAACAGGCCTACGCGCATGTTCATGCACACAGTGATTGGATAATCGCTCACCATAGCATTGCTGATCAGTGATTGGATGGTGCCTGTGAAGTGGTGAATCATTTTACATACGATCAAACTTATGAATGGATTCCTGTCACATGATTCGGTTGGGTGGGCAAAAGGTCGAAGCCCGTTTACAGTGGACCTAACTGCAATATGCTTATCAGCAAATAAACCTGAGTTGTAATTTTTCTTGCAGTATACACAAGTGTCATTTTTTCCTTGTTTATTGCCTTATGTTTAAATTTTTATCTTTATTCACGTATTGAGAACAGGTCCCGCAAGGGGTATAATTTCAATGCCATTGGGTCCCGTTAGGGGTATAATTTCACTGAAAACTGTCATAATTTCACCAAAACGGGTCCCGTTAGGGGTATATTTTAAAACTGAAAATTGGTCCCAGCCTGTATTAACCGGGAGTTCGTGTCCCTTTTCCTACCCCCTGGAACGAGCATTGGTCCAACAAACCCTGGAACCCTCCCCGGGTAATTTAGACTGAAATCAAGGCATTTTCGAGAAAGATTCGACCAACCGGGTGACCACTGTTGAGATACAGCAATGTTCTTTTCTTTGTGTACAGAAAAAGACCTTGGCTTTTGGCATAGACATCTTGTATAACCTGTGCTGTATTTTTGGCCCCTGCAGAGTTAAAATGACTAAAGCATTACAAATCTTCTGTCGTATTTTTTCTTTCAAATTCGGTGTTCCTCTCTTGGTGGTAATGTCACAGTAAGCTTCGATTAGTGGCCAGTATTTCATACTGACAGTAATTGAATATATGCTTTTTTGTTAATTCCATCATAGTCATATAATGGCATAACAAACAGGGGCGAGAGACTCGACCGGCCATATTTGAAGAATACCAAAATTTTCCCACACAGGGAGAGATTCAGTTTGCCCCTTGTCTCAGGGAAGGCACCAAGCAAGCGCCGCATTTGTGCAAATAGATTGTCACTTCTTAGAAAAAAAATCCATACTTCCATACTACAAACCATCACCGTTTACAAATGACAAGTCGGTCAAGTTTCCTTGAGGGCCTGCTATACTAGCTGGTATCCTGGTAACCAATACCACCTGTCCCAGGGCCGAGTTGGCGGAGACTACAACGTCCTCTGATGAGGAGGTAAGCTGGTTACCTGGTAGATGAAAATAGAAGATCTACCTTGACAAGGGCGGTCACAGATCTGGAGAGCTTATCGTGGCCCATTCAGCCATGCTGCCTTGCATGGTGGGCATGGTGCCCAAGGCTAGGCCCACCGCCGACAACTGGGATTGGCGTCAGGAAGGGAAACCCGGTCAATGATCTTTTTGCTCCAATAAAGCCTCACAAAGCAGTGTGTGTGGGGTCAATCCGGCCACTCCAGTTAGTGGGGAACAAACCGGATATGAAAAATTTGGTTTCACCTACCTAAACTGAGGTTACTGGGCCTAGACCATTAGTTTAAATAGGTAAGAGGTGTTGCATTGAAATCATTATTTGTACCCAAACTCTCTACAACACAATGACCTTGGGCAAAATATTTGATTTTGTGGAGACCTTTTGATGCTCGTTTAATATCCTATGATCTGGCACCAAAAAAAGTATCTCGGCATGTTTTTCGATAATTTTGAAAGATATAAAAATATAGTTTTGTTCCAAATGTTCTCTATTTTGAACGTATTAAAAAAAAAAAAAAAAAAACATTTAAAATAGCTGTGAGGATAGACGCCCGCCCGAAAGCCGCAAAAAACCCATCAACCAAAAGTCCACTTTAGGGGTTTTATTGGGCATTGCATGTACCACGAACACTAACACGCTGAACAATCAATATTGCAAGTTAATATATGTGGATAAAAGTTGTTTAAAAATGTATTCATTTTAAGGTTTGTCGCCAGTGTCTACAAACAAATCGTGGACCTGGCCGTTTCCGAAAGATTCTGGCACAAACTGAACATGGGCAAAATGTTGATAAGATATGTGGCTTCCTAGGTGCCAAAAAATAATTGGTGTCAAAACGCCTTGCGGTACAAAATGATGTAAAACATACAAAACATAATATGTAACTTCGGGCCTTTTACGAGATCAAGTTTGATTGTATTTCCATACACCACGAGTCAATCCGATGTGTTTATTCACACGCTGAGGAAGACCCGGGAAATAGCGCACGATTGTCTTCACACGGCCTCTGCCTGTATAAACAATGGCATATGGATTGATACCGTAGCAATCATGCAGAGAAATTGGGCCTCAAACATTTGAATTATATTTTTGTGTTATTTCGTGGACTTCTTGGACCGTTTCGTATGTTCCAGCAGAGAAGATGGAAAGAAGGAGGTGGTCGAATCAAGGGGGTGAAACCCATTCAAAACCAGTCATCCGTGCTGGGCGCTGACATTTTGAATATTGACCGGAATAACTATTCGTTTGGGTGCTTGTATACACACATATGTCAATTCGATACAAACAATACGCCTAAATATCAGTTGTTGGATGTTGGTGCTATTGGGTGTTAAATTATGTCCTACCATGCCACACAACGAATGAAATGACAAATCAGTCGTCTGATTTAAAAAACAGCCTCAATGAATGATACATCTTTTAACTAAGCGCGCATTGCATTTGGAGGGAAAAAAGAGTATTGAGACATGTTCCAGGTACACTATTATTACACCTGGCCACCTCTACACATACATTAATTTGTACTAACTTACCGAGTAGGTATTGTATATGGCAAAGCGGACCCACAGTATATGGAAGAAGCGGAGGCAGCCTTGCTTTCTATTGTGGTACTCTATGTTTTCTTTGGTCGGCAAAACATGCATACGTGTATTTCTAAAGATTACGTAACGTTTGGCCTCCCTATCTCAATAGAACCTCTTCGTTTTCGACTGCCTACTTCAAAAGATAAACTGTCACCGCCTATGCATCTCAATCGGCTAAAAGCCAATCGATTGGACAAAAGACTTTCACTACGGCTGGAGAACATTACATACACCTGTCATTAATCCCAAAACATTCCAATTACCCCGTTTTCAATTGGTATTGGCACTTTGGAGACTGTTCGTGACACAAAAAAAGTATGTTTGAGATGTAGGAAAATTCAATTTATCAATCATTCATCGTATCATATTTCTCAGGAAATAACCGGATATTGGTACATTAGTCTAAAATAATAACATCTTTTATTGACCCCCCAAAACCTTGAATCAATGTTAGCTCCGACAAAGGGTCGATTTTGCTGTTCTTTCGTTAAAAAGTACTTGATTTTCCTCAATTAATTTCTGCCAACGATTAAAATTACATAGACAATCAGTCAGAAAACAACCGCGGAGTTATTACCAGCACGATCTTTAGCTGGAAAATTACTAAGCTATTTTAGTGGGAGTGTGTCAATTACTTCCTGTTGTGAACGTACCGAACGGCCAAGCTGAAGGCGGTTGAACACATTACTTCAAAGGTCCAATCGAGTGGCCCTGGAAGTCTCCTCACATGAGCTTATGAATGAGAGTGATCCCTGGGTAATCGGATTGCAAAAGCGAGCCATCTCCTTCTTTCTCATCTTCTCGGTTCCATAATTTAAATTTAGATGATTATGGAAGAAATGCTGAACCTTTGTAAACTGTGAAAATCATAGCTGTCCGTTTCCAATAGCATTATTTGGGGCAGGTTTTTAGCCCGACTTTGCATCGAAAATCTGTATCATTTGATTTGTTGAAAATGTCAATTTTCATTTAATATCAACCATCACCGACTTTAGTATATAGTTTGGCATATCTCTATTTGATTACTCCTGACTTCAAAAATTCAAAGATGGCAACAATGCGAAATCCAACAAAAAATTTACCATGACAAATCTGTTTACACTCTTTTTCATAGCGGTCATTCGAAATTAGTCGAGTTGCTGAAAAGAAAATAAGCAGTATTTTGTGACCTGCGCTTTGACTGTTGGATCCGATATACCATATTAGCGTGAGCAAGTAATTGGTTGTATTAACATAGCCGCAATTACCGGTCAAATATTTCGCGGTTAACTCATATTATACTTCTAACACGTAATAGAAATGAAACGTTCAGCAAATACTTAGCATATATTAATTGTAAGTAAAATACAAGCTATCTAAGAAATACCAAAATCGCAGGTTCAATGGTGGAAGTGGGGTCGAGGTTGAGATCGGCAGTACCCTTTAATATTCAACCTTAACATACAAAGGCCCGTAGAGTCCAACGTATGGATACCCGAGCTGAGACACAAATGAACAAACAGTGACTCACAGTAAATGTGGTTTCATTATCCTCTTTGGTATATTAGATCCAAATATACGTTTAATATATTTATATCTTTTTCTTGTCATCAGTTGTTTCTTGCCTTCAGGAAAACCACTGTACTTCGGGGAAATTCTGCCTATCGGTATAGTTCTCCTTACCAATCTGCTGATTTTCTCTCTAGTGGCAAGAAAGATTACCTGCCAACGGAAATTTAAGAAAAAGAACGACAAGAAGAGGAAACAGAAGGAAGCGATACGTCAGTTCTACCGTGTCTTGTCGCTTTTTACCGTTCTGGGGCTCTCTTGGATTTTTGGACTTTTATCTATTATTTATAGCGTGAGATTTATTTTCCAAATTCTATTCGCGGTTTTCACAACGTTGCAGGGCGTGTTTATATTTATGCTATTTTGCGTAAGACATCAGGACGTTATTGCACCTTGAAAAGTGGGGTAGACGGTACGTAAAGGTGGTAAACCAGAGACGGAATGAAAAGATAGAAGTGATAATGCCTCAGCCTATCGAACTCCTACTCACCAAATATGCACCACAGTGTCACCAATTTCGAATGCATCCGGCAAAGTCTCTTCCCCTCGTCGAGTTCTTAGGCACCACGATTCTTGTGGAATCCCAATAACAAATGCGCGTCGAAAAAGAAACATGAAATCTATTTTAAATTACTGTTTCTCATGTCGCTAAGAGCTCGAGCTCAGTGGCCACCTTTTCCAATGTGTAATAGCTTGTAATACGTCTAGGATTTGTACGAAAATTGGTAGCGTGTTAAATTGTGATATAATATTAAATTTTAACTGTAAAAAGTATATTTTGGTAAGTTTTTCAACACGAAAAACAATCACACCCACACACCAACACACACAAACACACATATCATTAGTGAGAGAAATTTATGTGATAAAAAACAGCCGCGAACGTAAATTATAATCGCAAACCCACAATCTTTCTAAAGTATATTCTTTATCTTTTTTATAATAAAATTTTGGTTTTGTAAATTTTGTATTTATTGCGTAAAAAAAACTCTAAAACACCCTATGCACATGAACAGATCGTTGACTTTTTGTCCATGATACCGCATATTTACCTTTCAGTGTTTAAAGATACAATTGTTCATGCTGCCCCCTGGTGAACGGCGTTAAAGCAGTATGAACACTTTTTTTTGAAGAGCGCCCCAAGTTTTCCCAAAAAAATGCTTTAAAAATAGCTGAGATAGCACGCCCCCGAAAGCCGCAAAACCATCACCAAAGTTGCACTTTAGTGGGGTTTCCATTGGGCATGCAGTGTACTACGAACACTGACACTCGACCAATCCATTTTTGCAAGTGAGCTTTCTGACTCAGTGGGAAATCCTCTTTGTGTCATTAGTACCGAATTCAGTGATCACCAAACTACAAAGAGTGCACTTCTGGTTAGGGGGACTTTACGTCTTTCATTCGATCGCCATTTTTTGAAACGTTTCGAAAGAGCGAGTGTTATATGAAAATCAATATTAGCACATTTTTTTTAAAAGCGCCCCCAATTTTTCAAAGAATTTGAGATTTTTACACGGTTGCATTGGTAACTGGCTGGTACACTATACCTGTGAATGATAGGGCTTGAAAATTGGTCGTGTCTCACAAATGACGGAATTTTGTTAATTAGAAATTATATCGGGATCAATATATCGGGATAAAATGTTGGCACCAAAAGAATCTCAGGCATGTTTTTCGATCAGTGTCCGATAATTACGAAAGAATTTAAAAAAATACAGTCCAGATGGTCTTAATATTCCGCCATGCAATTAATGTTTTTGAAATAAAAACAACTATTTTAAAATATCTGAGTAGAACCGCCGAAAGCCGCAAAACCCATCAACCAAAAAGTTTGCACCTTTATGGGGGTATTCCATTGGGCCATTGCAGTGTACACGACCCTGACCACGCTGACACATCATATTTTTGCAAGTGAGCTTCCTGACTCATTCAGTTGGGAAATCCTCTGTGTGTCAAATTAATAACCCGAATTCAAGTGATGCACAAACTACAAAGAGTGCAACTTCTGGTTAGGGGGTTTACGTCTTTCATGCGATCAGCCATTTTTGGACGTTTCTCTAGAGCGAGGTGTTACTAATTTTAAAAGACAATTCTTAGCACATTTTTTTTAAAAGCGCCCCCAATTTTTCAAAGAATTTGGGATTTTGACAACGGTTGGTTGCATTGTAAAGAGCGGGAAACCATACTTGGAATGATTAAGCTCGCAAAATGTCTGTGTCTCACAACGTGGGAATTTTTGTTAATTAGAATAATTATTATCGGGATCATATATCGGGAATAAATAGTTGGCACCAAACGTATCTCAGCCTGTTTTTCGATTCGGTCCGATAATTACGACAGATTAAAAAATATACATTTTATAAATAGGTTTTTTTTTTTTTTTTTTAATTTTACTTGAAATAAAAAAAGCAACTATTAAAATAGATGAGAATAGACCGCCCGAAAGCCGCAAAACCCATCAACCAAAAGTTCCACTTTACGGAGTTTTCTATGGGCATTGCAGTGTATACGACACTGCCACGGCTGACACAATCAATATTTTGCAAGTTTTGAGCTTTTGAACTAATTCAGTCGGAATTCCTCTTTGTGTAAAATTAATACACGAATCAGTGATCACAAAACACAAAAGAGTGCAACTTCTGGTTAGGGGGTTTACGTCTTTCATGCGAATTCAGCATTTTGGAAACGTTTTTACTAGAGCGAGGTGTTAATTAAAAGCAAATTAGCCACATTTTTTTTGGAAAAAGGCCCCCAATGTTCAAAACGTGAGATTTTTTTACACGGTTGCATTGGTAACTGGTGGTTAAACCATACCTGTGAAGGGTAAGCTAGAAAATGTCTGTGTCTCACAAACGACAGGGAATTTTGTAATAGAAGAATTATTATCGGGATACCCGGATAATAATTCAACGGCTGCTGGAAGGAAAAGGCCTTCGCATGTGACATAGCCGGTAAATAGCGCCAATGTAGTGTTACGCTCATCAATTAGTTGTTTTTATTGGTTCAGATAAATCAAGTTAGAGGTATTTTCTCGGGGTGGCACTATTATCATGGACGGACATAATAACGTAGCATTTCCAGATCTGCCCGTTAAGTTGTTAAGTCCAATTGGGTCCCAAAATTCTAATACAAATCGCTTGTTTTATACTAAATACGCATTTTGTTTAGCATTCTCGTTAGCAGGAGTAGTTTCCAGACAATTCATAACGTAAACTGTGCCAAAATATCAAATTTTGAATATTGCGGGCGCTATTCAAAAAATGTGCCCTATTGCTTTTAAACCTGGAAGGTAAGTGTTGTTTCAGTAGAAACTGAAGATAACCACTCAAAACCTAGGATCGGGTAGTCTAAACCACAGGTTGTCTAAAACAAAGGGTACAGTACTCTATCCAGAGGGTATTTTGAGCCAATGGATGCATTCAGTGGGCCTTTATTGGACTGTGGAAAACAGGGATAAAGTGTTCATAAGTTTCAAAAACACAAGCTATTTCATGATCATGCCCAAAAATACCTGAGTACTAACGCTTAGTAAAAGTCAGAGTTTTTTATGTATAGAATTGGATTTTTGTGGAAATTCATATGACCCTATTGAGGCGAACGACGAAAAATTTCAAAATGGATTGTATTGAGGGATTATTGAAGACACCCTCTGGTCCGTATCTTGAGTTCTGAGTTCTCATCTTCAGATCCTGGAAGGAACTTCACACAATTCGGGGTGTGCCGTTCCAGTGAGTGATTTTAGATGAAAGCATATTTGTGTTCTAGACTATATGACGGGGAGATAATGACAAAATAAAAATAAAGCTTATTAATGATGTGGTTTTTTAAAAGATACCAACAAATCGCTGCGCACTTTTAAATTTTAATTTTATTATGTTTCTTTTTTTTTGAAACACTTTTTAAAGACATGAAAAAAAGTTGTATGGAGAGGTTCAATGGATCGCAAGATTGTTTTTCACGCGCCATGTTTTCACACGCTAACTTATTTTGCCCTCAATTTTTCCGCGTAATTGCATAAATATCATTACGCAACTAGTTTGGTGGAAAATTGGATTTGAAATCGACCATTGGCGATTTTATGCTAATTAGCAAAATACCATTTGGTGGCGCTATTGCACAATCGGTTTTGGGCCTCCTTCAATCGCACTAGAGTACTTTCTATTTCTGATGTGTAATTTATATACCCCTATTATGATCCAAATATTTGGAAAAAGTCCTTCTTTAAAAGATTGTTTTTTAAATGCTGCGGGAATTTTTTTTCACTTCAGAAAACCGATTATGTGTGGTCCGTGTTTAAAATGTACCTCCATCACTGACGCATAGTTCTGTATCTGGATCGGGATCATTTATACTCTCCAACAAAAGCCGTGTTCCTGCATCCACGCTAAGTTTTAATGACCCAGCACTAAAGGTCGGTGGCACATATTGTCATTCCTTGCCGCTTTGTCGCTCTGATAATGAAATTTACGTTACTACGCAATCATGTTATCGCTGAGAGTGACCCAAGCGGCAAAGGGGCAAGCCAATAAATCGATCTCCCCCCACCCCCCCCCCCCCCCCCCCCCCCCGCCTTCAGGTTTTTTCGAGCCGACCGGTAAAAAATGGGGTCAACCGGCGATCGTAGCGACCGTTAAAAATTGTCGAACATACACGGTCGGTACATTCACAAATCGGTGCCCCCTCGTCAACAAAATCCTGGCACCACGAGTTCTAAGCGATATCGCCGCCTTGAATATATTTGGATCAATCCTGTATATACACACGCGGCTTGACACTATGTAATCACCTTTAACATGGTTAGGTGAGTGGTTGTGAATTGAGTGCCTTATATCATGAAATTAATAAGTCCCCTTTGAAAGCATGAGATTGATAATATCAGGTAAATGGTTTTCGGCAAGTTGTTTCCCAATTGTCGGTTGAAAGTAATCATATCCGGGCAGGTCTCCATAGACGACAAACGGAATAAAGTGTTTGAAACTAATTTGCGTGAAAGAGTCAACTGAATCGCTTGCCCTATTGTTCACCATTGTGCCCGGAATGTGAGCCCGGAGGACTATATCTCCTGCCACACCGGGTCGTCACTGCTATCATTATAAACTGCGCTGACGTCACTGCAATGAGGTATAGTGAAATGGACCATAGTTTCGTGGTTTTCTTTTAAACTCTGAGGCAATGACAATTTGCAGGTTGTTATACATCACTTGGATTATGAGGTTGCCTTTACTTGCTAAACAATGCCTTCACTAACCAAAACCTTTCCGTCGTTATTAATACGGAAAACATTCAAGTTCCCTTTTTTTTTTTATAGTCCGCCGAAGAACGTTCCCAAAAAACCGCACCGAAACGTCAATCCGTTGGCAACGGAAATTAAGAATCGTTCTTAGAAAAGAAGAATGTATGTAAGTGTTAAGTTATTGTATGATGTTAAAAATATTTAATTACTAGTATTAGAGGGGCATTGTTAGCTCTGGTCCCTTGCCTCCATATACGCCTCACCTCGTCGAACTTAAAAATTTTGTTATCTTATATACATTCTCATAAATTTACATCTGCATTTAGCTTGCTTATTTTAAATGGTAACCGCAAAAGTAATGTTATTTGTTACAGCTCATGAATGTGAAACTATCATTCTATTTCATGGCTGATTCCTAGTACAAGTGCCCATTTTTCATAGGGAAATAGTTTGTGTTTCCCACCACCTGTCCCCAAGAGTCACAGTGAGTTGTAATAAAAACAGATGCTTCATGCTTTAACATCGACAAAATAAAGGCAATGGTCTTGTTCCGGGAACATAGTTGTGACCTATTTATCCTTTAACCATGGATGTTGTTACCCACAACATCACATTTGTTCAGCTTGCACACATTCTCGTATTAGGCTTGTGATCTACACATAATTGTTTATATTATATGAACACGGGCAAATCGAATTCAGAGCAAAATTTTGCAATTGAGCATTTTTTTTTAATTTTAGGTTGTTTTTTTGTTTTTAATACATTGTAAGCATTCTAAATATGCAAACAAATCTGGTTTTGAAAAAACTTGGCAGCCCGTTGTTTCAAAATATTGTCTTCTGGGTAATCATTGATTTGTACCCAGTGTGCAATTTAACTAGCCTTGAGCCTTTGTGTAGCCCCTTTGTTGCTCTTTCAGTACCTTAAAATAAAAAACGAGACCAGTCCAGGCAGCAAATTTCAGGAATTAACTCGCTTGTAACAAACTGGGGCATTGATAGCTCGGGGTAGCACATTCACGACAATACCAGTTCACATTCACCATCTTTGAATGAAGCTAGATGTTGTACCCTACACAACAGACAACAAGCAGCAAGGGTAAAGGAAAGAAGGGAGGAGAATATGGCCTCAATACACCAATGTGCAACAAAGGTGTTAAGTGATGTGCAGGGGAGCGTAATATCAGCCGAAGTGTCAGTGTTGAAGGAGTTAGAGCTGCAATTAAAAGAATCCTCAAAAAACCTTTAGCTCAGAGAAGGTAAATAATTTATTACATTGTATGTTATGCTTAGTTTACAACTGGTGACATAATGTTTGTTATACGTTATTAAGTTTTTTCTATGCATGGGCCTTAGAAGGGGGAATTGCGGGACCATAGTAACTGTGACGAGTAAGAGAAAGGCGACATGACTTAGGGCCAACTCCGGAAGGGCACAATTATTAATTGGGTCCAATCAACGTTGAAATTGATTGGGGTTGAGTTGATATCAGGTTATGACTTTGATTGGTAACCCTCATTCAACCAAGGGTGTTCTTACTACATTACGACGGGGGGGGGGGGGGGTTCCCCTGTTGTTTTTGTATTAAGGAACAAAACTCATTTGTTTGGGATCAGTGTGTAGCTACATAGTTCCTTTCTTCAAAGAAAGTAACAAACATATCAGGTTTAACTAATATGAAACTGAGAGTGATTGATAACTTTTTTGGTACGCACAAACTCCGAAATTCAAGGGGGTTTCGAGGCATTTTCGCCATTCATTCCAAAGAAAAATTGGTATTTTACTAGCACGGCGCTGTAGCAAATAAGCTAAGACACAGGGTTGGCAGAATGGATCGATATCATCTCTAGCGTGTTAAAGGCCATGATCCAATCGTCTGATAGCTCGTCCCAGATTTTGCCCGAAGTGTCAAATTTTTGGCATCGAAAAAAACATACTATTTTTCTCATTTACCCTGTTAATCTTAAGGCTAAAGGGTGTTGGTTTGGATATTATGAACGAATATGTGCCACATTTGGCCGGACCGCGTTTTACACAGTATTATACGGGGATTACAAAATCACGTTTTTAGCTCTCACATGACAACGGGTTGAATTCGGCAGGCACTTACAAGACGGGGGTTTTGCGGTGAAGGCCATGTATCAAGATCTTCTTATCGTGTTCAAAACCTGTGTGATTCTCCAAAATAAGTCCAGCCAGAGTCGGGTACAACATCTGGCGCTTCACGGAATCCGCAAGGTACAAATTGTTGCTCCAGAAGTGGGCAGACCAAGAGAGGTTTCCATTGTCTTCGGTGCTGTTCCACAACCAAAGGTGAGGTCTGATCTGCTTCAGGTTAGCACCACTCGGCAAGGAAACCTTTAGACGGGCCAGTTCGCTCCAGGTGGGAGATGCTCACAGGTTCAATACCAATAGAGTTACTTGGTGATGGCAAGTCTTTTCTTTCCACAGGAGACTCTCTTAAGGTCCCTTTAGAGGGACGTTTCTATCAAGATGAAAACTTATTACTAAATCGGGTCATCTCTCTTTTAAGTCCGAAAGGTGATTCGATTCGTGATGCTTACATGAGAGGAATCTGAACTTTTTCTACTCAAGTTGATATAGTGAAAAGCCAAACATCTGATTATGAAGCTAATCTTCGAGGTGTTTATTGGAATTTTCGAAGAGGAAATTGGGCTCCATTCGCATGTAAACTAGAGGAGATCAAACCAAACGGAACCAGATTGTCTGCGCATGCTCCATTTAACTAATTGAATGTTGTGTTGGTAAGCAGAGAAGAACTATATTTTGTCAATTTTTTTAAAACAATCATCGAGAAACCACTTAAAGGATTCATGAGTATTATCACTTCGGTGAAGTCTAGTACTAGAAACAACAAATAGAATAACCAAATATTACATTATTGACCCACCACATTGGCATTGTTATTATATGTCTGTGGTATTTGTTAGGGTGCTTGTGTGCCGTGTTTGGAATGTGGGCGTGCGCGTGGGGTGTTGTTGTAGGTGTGTGTGTTCATGGTATGAGTATATATTTCGAAGAATTAACACAAAAGAAGGTCATTGCTCCGAACGAAAGTTTTTCTGAGGCTGAGGATCTTATTCGGGAATTGACAATAAATTTCAATTAATCCGATGGATTTTATTCCGGACGGTCATGTTCCGGAAAGTAAAAACGAATTTGGGGGGGGTTTGGGGTTGGGGAAGGGTTTTTATTTACGGTTAGGGATAGGTTCTTTCTTTCTTAATAAGGGGTTTTATTCCAAAATTTTTATCCAAGTCGATTAATCCGTAAATGCGGCGAAACGGACGGAGGTAAATATTCTACTTGTCCTATGAATAAAAAAATAAGTCCAAGTTTCGGCTCCATATAGAAGAATACTCTCAACACAAGCTCCAGAGAAGTCTAGCTTTGTTGACTTGCTATACTGACTGCCAGTGTATGAAGCTTGATATGTGATTCCAGGATGTCCTTTGCGTGGCATTATCGTACATTGTGACAATCAGGCAACGGCTTGACAATTCATCTGTGACTGCCACACCGTAATTAAAAAAGACATTGCAGCAGGATTCTTCCTATTGACACTTATCATATGCCTTGGAGAAGGTAACGAACACAATTGATTCCTTTCGCTTGGAGATCCTTATCTCTTCTAGGATTCTTCTAAGTGTCGGAATCTGTTAGCAGTGTCGATCGCTATTGCGAAATCCAATATATGTAGCAGTATTGAGTTGGAAATCTTTGTGGCTAGAGGTGAAGGTGAGATTCTTCTGTAATTATGGGACAGTAAAAGGATGTTATTTAGAAGTGAAAAATTAAAACACGAGAAAGGCGCCGTGCAGGTCTCCCTCTTTTAAAGGTTTCATTACAGAAGTCTAACAGGTGTTGGTTAAAAGAGTGGGCACTTTCAGGTGACTGCTGCTATATTGTCAGACTGTGGTCTGGTGCTTGCTCAAAAATTTTGCAGACATCCATGAACTTCATTATGGTAAATGATTAGTACTGGATAGACAAGCAATCTGACACTTTATGGTGAAGAAAAGAAAGGAGATTTTGCGATTTGTTGTTCTTTTTTCTGGACTAACAAAAAGTTAGCTTAGTGCTGAAACCCATGCATCTAGACGATTTTCAGCGGTATCTACCAAGCATCACAAAACTACACTGATATGGGAGAGGCTTGTATTTGGTAAGCTCTCGCGTGGAAAACAAGACGGTGTATGTTTTGGTTTTCATTTTGAGGTGTCGAGTTCTTTGGACCTAGACTGATGTTCGTACCATTATGATTCAGTGCTTCTCTGACCTTTGCAAACCCATCTTATTTTGAGGCACCGGGCTCAGTGTCTCTTTCTATTCATTGGGAAGAATTGCATTGCAATAGATTGTTGTACAGTAATCATGCTATCCTATACAATACTGCTGTTTTATCTTAACCTTGTTTTTCACACAAGTAGTTGCTTGTATACTGCAACTGCCAAACTATCACGAAGGTAGCATTATATTGCAAAGCGATTGCCTTTATTTGCAATAAGAAAAGGCTCTCGCTCATCAGTGGAGTAGCCAGAGGGTGGGGACAGGGGGAGCACTGCCCCCCCCCCGACCGAGATGTTTTGTCGGTACATAAACAGTCCGTCGGTTCGTTACATTGGTCTAAAATTAGCGCGTGTTTCCTGGATAGCGCGTATGAAAAGTTGTTACTAAACTGCTTAATTGGTCAATACTACTACCCTATTTTAGTATATTTGGTTAGAACCCCTACCCTGATTCGTTCATCATAAGAATCAGGAAAATATAAACTTTGAATATTTGTGATATTTAGTTGCCAGAAGATAGGGTGAAAATGTGAGAAGGTCAATGCACTTTGATTTGTCATTGTCATGATTGTACAGGGGCCTAACTTTCAAAATGCATGTGTATGTATCATTTCCATTTTCAGACACCATACGGGAACGCAATATCACATCGCGGATTTGACATTTTCAACTCAATCGCCATCTGCCTTTCTATTGTAGGATAGTTTACAATTACCATTGTGATTGTACAGGTTAATACCGTAAGTTATCATTATAAATCAAAAAAGGCCGCCAAAGTACTTGATTCTGGTATTCTCCCTCGAAATTTTTCTCGCTCATGGAGAAATTATGTTTTTGATCATTATTTCAATATTCAGAGTTCAGATGCTTCAAGAAGCGTTGTAATTCATTGTAATACATGGATCCATTTCTTATTTTAGGAATTGGTGAATGCTTATCGAAATTACCGAATAAGAAGGATTGTTCCGTTCAGGTAGGGAGCAGAACCGCCGTGCAGGTGAGGGGACACCACCCTTCTTGTCATACCTCAGACGAGACGGACTCCTGTCGATAGAAGTCTTTGATGCAGCTAGCCACGCCTCTGAGTTCTTCTTCTCATTACATGTGCAGTTATCCATCTATCTCACATTCAAGAATCTATGAAGATTCACCCTCCCAAAGCTAAACACTCTCCTCTCCCTCAGCCGTATTTTCGAATTTTCTTTCTTCTCTTTTAAATAAAAAGTTTTATTTCGGATTTTGGTGTTTATTGAACCCTTTATACATGTGTTTGTAAATTTCCGTTCATCATTACGTGGGGTTTCGAGGACACCTCGTCTTGGGCACTAACGAGGGGAACCATTGTTCACTTAAAGCGGCTTGGCACATTTTCACAAATATGACTTTGTTTCATTCTCTAGTAAATGATAGTGTATGCCATTGAAAAGAATACGATATGTTTTTACACATCAAAAAAAACATACCCAAAAACGGGCTAATAAAGGGATAAAGTCTCCCAGGGGTAAGAAAAAGCTTTCCAACCATGCAAAAAAGATCAATTTGAAACATATTGAGTACGCACTTTTTTTTCAAATGTGCCAGTGTCTCTTAAAGGCGCTATCAGTGAATTTGATTAAAACAAAAATCGAAAAAATCTCAAAAAATCAGATTTCTGCATATGATTGTTGTAACAAAAACAGGTATCCTAATGTACCCTGCAAATGTTAGGACCAGAAGCAAGCTAATAAGGACAAAATCAAGAAATTTAGTCATTTACTGTCCGTAGGGGACACTTACTACAACACATAAGTTATGGAGAAGATTCGTATCTTTGAACCTGCAGTTTTCTTTTTTGTAATTCGTCATTTGGAAAAAAGAAACTTATGAGAAGTATACAGACTTATTCTCCTTTGAAATATTCCTGCCATTTCAATTATTTTCACTCTTTCGGTAATCTCTGAGAGTGTCTTTAAGTGTTAGTCTTCCTTGAATTCAAGCATAATAGGTAAACATACTTTTTTTTCAATTACAGGAACTTAGAAAGCAGCCATCCCTTCAAGTACACATAAATTTCATGGTATCCCTTACATGCCTCATTGTGTTTTTGTGTGGGTAGACCAGAGAGCTTACGGATGGATGTATCTGTGTTGCGGTATTACTGCATTATTTAACGTTAAACTGTTTTTCTTACTGTGAGCAGAAGATATCACCATGTTATCTACTTTGTTAGTATAAAAGGACAACAAGGAGGCATTCAGCAAATACCGATATATGTTTTCAAAGTGGCGGGCGGTAGATTGGGGTGGAGTGCATTTTTTCGTACCTGCATCTTATCTCTATAGATTCTAGGAATAAAATAAATTTCCGAAAATGGGTAAAATTTGCTTTGTTTATACTAAGAGGAATAAAGGCGGAACGCTAGGGGTACTAGTAGTACACTATACTACTACTTCTTACTATATAATTATAATAATGAATAAAAATAGGATAAAATATAATATGATAATAAATAATATAATTTATTAACAGTTTTAATCAAGGCAAAAAGAGAAACGACACTAGTCTAAATCTACTAACGTTAGTGCATAATGCAAAATCTCTTTTCCGTGATGCCAATAAATGTACAGTTATAAAGTTCCGTGCTCAATCGCGTTTATTAAAGCAAATCATTTAAACACTTAACTGCATAAGGGGGGGGGGTCCTAGGGTACCCAATTTAGTTTTTTTCAGCCGGCGATTTTTAACGCTGCAATATATTGGTTTATATTTTTTGTATTGTCTTAACTTTTGTTGAGCTGCAGTGGTGCAAAAAAAAAAAAAAACCTCAATCATCGGCGTCGTTTTTGCGTTAATTAGCATGGGTACCTAGGAGGGCCCCCCCCCTATGCACTAACGGAAGTGCCCCATGACCAAAAAAATGAAAAATCTTATTAGAGTACTGTGATTCTGATTTCATAATGCAACAACCTAGTGACATTACCAAAGTAATAATTAATTAAAAAAAAAGCCAAAGTATGCAAAGTATAGTAGGCCATGGAGACATTACATTTTAGTATAAATCATGTACCGGTTTACTGTAGGAACCTATGGTAAATTATACAAGTGACACTAAAAACGATAAAAAATGGCATGAGAGAATTATGTTTGTGCTTTATTATGGTAAATATAGTTCATTCTTGCGCCATTTAAAGCAATCAGCAACAAGTCTAGCGATGAGGCATGCCGTAAAATGCAAGAGAAACAAATCAGTGCTTTTTCGCACATTTTTGACGCGGAATTAAAATCAATGTTTGCCCCTAATTTTTTCAATGAACAACTTCTTGAGTTTTTATGTCTTATTGTTGCACATCCCCTTTTGGAAAAGGCCTTCTAACAGGTGGTGGATTTCATCTAAACAACCTTGAGGAAAGTGGAATATGGGGGGGGGGTGGTTCCCTAGGAAACCCCCGTTATGCACTAAGGAAGTTCAAACCTTGCAGGTAAGTGTTAATCCGTGCCAATCACATTGCACAATAAGACATTGTCGGATAAGATAAGAAGGGGACGCCCTCTATAGCTTTCACGAGAATGGGTGAATTTGAAAAAGGTAACGCATTATAAAGCGCATGCGCAAAGATTACGCTTTGCTGTTTTTTAAAATACTTTTTAATTTAAAAAGAAATAAAATAAAATTAAACAATCGGAGTTTAATATGTTAATGAAATACAGGCTTAAAGGCTTAGCATTTTTTTTTTCTGGAGGAAAATTACCAAAGTAACAACTTCGTAGTATATACCGTACTACATAAAGTTAACCTGATAATGATATAACTAGCGCCGAACAATTCAAGGGACTTACCTGGGCCATGCTTTACTATTAACATGAGGTCATTGTGTTGTTTCAGAGTAGATGGTGAGAAGACTGTTAAATAATCCCAGTCATAGGCCAAGCATTGCACTACATCGACATAGCTAATAGGCAGGTAGTTATCCCCGTAAGGGCTGCAAAGCCTCTTTGTAGGGCTTATGAAGGGGAAACGGGAAATGGTCCTTTCTAGGTCACTGACAGGTGCACAACAAAGGAGAGGCTATGTACCATGTTCCTAATTCATATTTAAGTCATAAATGGTCAGTGGAATGGAGGAATGCTCTACGTTGTGCTTCTTCAGGTAAGCTGCCCCTGCGTGATGTTTCGTGTATTTTTGGGATAAAAACTTTGTGAACATCATAACATAGTTGTGTAACACCATCTGAACATGGTGTTGAGAATTATAACTATGATGATTATAGGGGTTTTATTCTCTACTTATCCGGCGATGTCCTTAGATAACATCGTATGTAGGTTTACCTTCCCCAACCCATACCCAATAATGTGGCATATAAAATATGGTTAATTTAGCCCGGGGAGGGTCTTGGATTTTTTTTGCAAATGCGGACAATAATCAAGTTTTAGTCCCGCTTTAGGGGTCTAACCTCATAATTAGGGTAAGGGGGCCGCATTCAATTTTTGTTGCTCAACGGGCGCCCGCGTTGGTCTGCTCTTCGGCTACCTATCATGGAACCGCTCCGAGTAAAATAGAAACAATTTTAACCCTAAAACCGAGTCTTATCAGCAAAAAGAACCATGAAGTTGTAATTTTTCTTGCAGTAGCACAAGGTCTTTCTGTATATCGACTATTTTAATTTTTTTTTATTTTTATTTATTCACGTATTGAGAACAGGTCCGCAAGGGGTTTATGATTTCCTGCAAATTGGTCTCCGGTAAGGGGTATATTTTCACTGAAAAAATGTCATGAATTATACAAAAACTGGTCCCGGTAAGGGTATATTTAACTGAAGATTGGTCCTGTTAGGGGTCACTATTCAGACAACCCTGGAACGAGCATGGGACCCAACAAACCCCTGAGAACCTCCCCGGGTAATTTAGACTGAAATCAAGGCATTTTCAAGAAAGTATTCGACCAACCGGGTCGACCAACTGTAGAGATCACAAGCAATTTCTGTCTTGTGTACAGAAAAAGACCTGCTTTTGGCATTGTTATGGACGTCCGTGGACGTCTAAGGTCAGAAATACCTTTCAAAACAAAAATAATGAGCCTTGTGACAAATGGTGTAAATATATATTAATGAACAGTTTTAATGATTCTTTACTTGATTTGGTTCAAGAATTTGGTATGTCCAAAACAAAATTACATTTATATACCATAGTAAGCGTACTTATGGCTTACTAGTGTTCCGTGTTGAAAGCGTTGCAGTTCAACGGAGATGTACTCACAGCGAATACTCCCAAATGACAGCGCACAAGTTAATACAAAACTCCTCAGGTATTATTATTCCAAGGGAATCTCAGTCCTGAAGGTAATCTCGTCCAGCAGATCAAGACGACACGGATTAAATTAAGTCCCGCGACGATAATAAATCCACAGTATCAGTCCAAGATCATTCACCACGATTTCTATCTGTCAACAATGTGGAAGCTATTTGATTCCCAGCACTTTCGGCGTCAAAGACGACAGTAGAAGTACAGCAACTTGCTCAATGGAATTGAACATATAATATGTCCTGGCACTGTGTGTGAAGCATAAAATCTACCATTATGTAGATTAAACTAGCTATCCCTTACTGTATAGCTGATTACAAAATGCTGACGGCTGGGACTTAGCTCAAAATCTCCTTATATATACGACTTCACAAAAAAATCCCAGTCTAAAAATAGAATTACATCATTTATGATTAAACATGACTGGACCTCAAATCAGGATTTCACATCTAAATTTACATCACTTCATATATAACTTTGTGGGGGAATTCCCAGATCTGGCAATGTTTGATTTTTAAAGCAAAAAATAAGCTGAGTAGTTACTAATTTTAGCATTATTGGGGAATCCCCCCTTTGCCCTAGTGTGAATCTAAACAGGTGCACGTAGCAAAAAACAACTGGGTATTCCACTTTCTCTCTTTTATAGCAAAACTAAAAGATGTCTGTGAGAAATTTTTCTCAAATAAAATGAGAAAATACTATTTTTTAAAAGTTTAATCAGAAAAAATGGAGGCCATATAACAAAAGGACATCTTGGACTAACTGTGGCCTGTCTTGCTCAGAGTAAAATGACGAAAGCATTAACAAAATCTTTTTGTTGTATTTTTTTCAAATTCGGTTTTCCTCTCCTTGGTGGTAATTGACAGTAGCTTCGAGTTATTGCCAGTATTTCAATACTGAATAAGTAAGTGAATATATTGCTTTTTGTTAATAATCATAGTCATATAATGGCCCATAACAAAAAACAGGGGCGAGAGACTCGACCACGCCATATCTTCAACGCAATACCCAAAATTGTTCCCACACAGGGTAGATTCAGTGTGCCCTTGTCTCAGGGAAGGTCATCCAAGCAAGCGCCCGCATTGTGCAAAGAGATTGTAAAACTTGCTTTAGAAAAAAAACCATACTTCCATACTACAAAACATCACCGTTTACAAAGAAAAAGGTCAGGTACAGGTTCCTTGAGAGCCTGTTACCTGGTAATCCTGGTAACCAGTACCACCTGTCCCAGGGCGAGTTGGCGGCGGACTAAAACCGTACCCTCAATCGGGTTTAAGGAAATAGGATGAGGAGGGTAGCTGGTTACCCTGGTAGAATGAAAAGACGATCTACCTACAAGGGCGTCCAGCTCTGGAGAGCTAATCGTGGCCATCCAGCACTGATGCCTTGCATGGTGGGCATGGTTGCCCAAAGGCTAGGCACACTGCCGAAAACTGGATTGCGTCAGGAAGGGCAAACCGGTCAATTAATCTTTTGTTCCAATAAAGCCTCACACAGCAGTGTGTGTGGGTCAATCCGGCCACTCCAGTTAGGGGGACAAACCGGATTAAAACTTGGGTGTCACACCTAAAACTGAAGGTTACTGGGCCTGCCCTAGTTTAAATAGGACGAGGTGTTTGACAATTTTAACATTAATTTGTACCCAACTCTCTACAACACCAACTGACCTGGGCAAAATATTGATTTTGGTAGACCTTTTGATGCTCGTTTAATATCCTCTGATCTGGCACAACAAGTATCTCGGCATGTTTTTCGAAATTTTGAAAGAATAAAAATATACGTTTTGTTACGTGGTTTTGATCTTCAATAACACCATTGCTTGAAATAAAAAAAAAAAAAATTTTAAAATGCTGAGATAGAACGCCCGAAAGCCGGCAAAAACCATCAACCAAAGTACACTTATGGGGTGGTTTTCAAGTGGGCATTGCATTGTACCGCGACCACTAAACGCTGACACAATCAATATTGCAAGTGAGCTTTCTGACTCATCAGTGGAAATCCTCTTCGCTGTCAAATGAAATACACGATTCAGTGATCACAAAACTACAAAGAGTGCAATTCTGGTGAGGGGGTCCGTCTGATCGATCAGCCATTTTGTGGACACGTTTGGAATAGAGCGGAGGTGAGATTTAAAGAGGTAGGCTCCCCTTGCAACAAAAGAATATTCGAAACATTCATAAGTATCAGGACTGGCACAATTACTGATCGAAAAACATGGCCGAGATATGTTTGTGCCAACTGTATATGTGAGTAGGTAATTAGAAGCTGATGATTCATCTCTGATTTATTCTGTCGACATGTTAAATAGTAAAGTAACATGAGAAAATATAGATCTAGGTTAAACAATAAGTAATAATTTATGTGCCCCACCGATTACATTAACATTGACCGAACCCTCGTGTACGGGCCATGAACCCCCCCCACCCCCGTATCCATCACTTTGGGGATCACCCTGTATCTTACCCATACAGGCAGTGGGATGTTTGATTTTGGATGAAAAAGAGCGGAAAATGTAATTGACAATTACTTTAAATAATTTGAAACCAAAAAGGATTTGTTAGCAAAGCCGGAGAAAGAAAAAAGCCTGAAGGGTGGGGGGGAACCACCCCCATTTCGGTTAGGCGGGGTTTAATATCCCACAACTTCCTATTTGCCCAGGTCAGACAGCAGGTCACGCTGTGGCCTGCAAAGGTAACATTTCTTTGCGAGCTAATTCCCACAACTAGGTGCCAGTGCGGAATCTTTGCGAAGTTTCCGAAATGAAAGCTAAATTCACTTTAAGTGCCACCTGGTACAAAATATTAGATGCGCTAGATGAGTCAAGGAACTAAATCTGTAGTTTTTTTCTTTGCCTAGCATATCAGAAAATTTATATTCCTTAAATAATTATGTGATAACAGTGTTTTAAAACTGTATTCAATTTTAAGGGTGTCGCGAGTGTCTACAAACAAATCGTGGACCTGGCCGTTTCCGAAAGATTCTGGCAAACTGAACATGCAATGTTGATAAGATATGTGGCTCATAGTGCCAAGAATAATTTGTAGTCAGGTTCCTTATGTATTTTGTTGGCTTTTTTATGGGAGATTAGGAAGAAAACTATTACATTTTCTGAAAGCTTATGGTCACCAAATAAGAAAATCAATGTGGCATTTTTTAAAATCCCCCTATGGCGGCCATTTTGGAAATTCAAAATGTCGCCAATTGATTTGCCCATATCTCGGTTCTGAGACTAGTGAGGATGGATTTGGGTTGTCGATATCCATGTTTAAGGAGAAGGAATCCAATACGATCATTGATAACAAATCAGATCATTTATTGGCGGCCCATATTAATTTTTAAAAATGCCGCCAAATAAAGTGCTTTTTGCCCTAATCTCTGTTTCTGAGGACTGTTGGAGGCTGATTCCAGTGTATATCATGTTTTTCCATGGTTTAGGAATTCAATAAGTATTTCAATAGACAACATTAGATCACTTGGTTATGGCACCCATCTTAAATTTCAAAAGGGTCGCTATAGTAAGTGTAATATTTCCCAGTTTGTGCAAAATATGTGCTAAATGTGCAAAATTGAAGTCTTCATTATGTCTGTTACCGTCATGTAGTAGGAACTATTATCGGTAATTTCGTTGTCCAACAATGCTACAAAATGTCAAAGATCGTGGCCAATATGACCCCCTTACAAATCTTTTTAAAACTTTTTAAGTTACCATTATCTGAATATGTTCAGTTTACATTTCATCCAGGAAGTATAATAGCTAGAATTTCGCGGTTCTCGGCTTTGCGAGCTCCCTATATTAAAAGAATATAGCTGTGGGGCTGTGGACGCCCCGCCTCTCTGAAACACTGACCTTACGTGATTTGTATTTTGGCACATGACATTTGAACCTTATCAACAAAATGCGGGATACCATATTGCCATCTCTGACACAAGTTTGAACTCATTCAAATGTAGGTCCCAATTGCTACATTTGTGGGCCCTAATTTTCAACTTGACCTCATATGGACCTTCCTGGGCACAAAAGGGACCTTGATCTCATCAACATATGAGGAATCCATATTGCACTACGACACAAGTTTGGTTCCAATTGAACTTAAACTTTTCAATGAGGTCAATTTTTTAAAAAAAAAATAACAATTAGTGACCCAACACACAAATACATCGCAAACACCGACTACACACAACGGATTGCTAAGTTGGATGCCTGCCAGATATATACAGCTGGCGGCCACAAAACTGGCGGCCCACAAAAAGTTAATTATAAATTTAGCAGTGGAGTAGCAGGTGGGGACAGAGAAGGTATTCGGAAACAAAGTATGATGGCACCGTCCAGGAAGTACCTTTGTAAGAATCATAAGCTTAAAAAAAAACAATGCGTCAACAGGAGTTCCTTTGAGGAGAAGAGTAGGGTGGTGTCCTTCTGTCCTTCTTTGTTAGAGTATGGGATTGGCTTCTATACCTTTGACCATTAACAATCATATATGGTATTTTTGTTTTATTAACATGCTCCAATTCAAGGTGGTAATCCCTTCTGAGAATTTAAAAACCTAGAAATTGTCAGTTAAAGCTGTAATATATCAATCTTATATTATATTATATATATATATATATATATAATATATCTTATATATATATATATATATTATAATATTATATATTTATAACTATATATATTTGGTTATAGCATCCCCAAATCATTAAAGAAACGAATGAATGTGAATTGAATGTGAGATTGAGGAATGAATTGGCCTTGGCTAAGGAAAGCCACATATTGCAAGCTTTTTTTCCTAACATAACAATTCACGATAGGCACCAATATTGCGCCTTCAAATAAAGTTTAAAAAATATGAATGTAGTTACATTATTTAGTTTTGTATCAAAAGTCACAGCAAAAGTGTTAAAATAAGTACAAAAATATGTCTTTCCCCTTAATAGAAAATCATATCTGTAATTTTGTTCTAAACATGCTCACATTTCAAATGTCCAACCTTCCCAACCCCCCTTTTTAAAAAAACCTCTAAAATCTGTCATATACCTATCATCCAAAAACTACTAAACAAGTGTAAAATTAAGTATGGTGAGATATATGGCTTTGGCATGCAGAAAATCATATTTGTTTATTTAGTTAACATACTTAAAATCCAACGAGGGAAGCCAAAATGTCCACCTTGCAAGATCTTTAAACTTATAAGTTGCCATATAATATTATGTTAATATATTTTATATCATCCACAAAATTATATAAATTGTTCCTAAAAGTATGAGATAAATTTCTTTGAACATTCAAGGGACAAGCAGCGATTTGCTTCATCCGAAAATCGAAAAAAATCCATCAAAATTCGTATTTGATATTTTGTTATGAATGGATGTGCTAAATAACCTGCAAGTGGTTGGTTTGGTTGGTTTGAAAATCCGTGTATAAGACACGGCAGTAGTACAATTTTATCTGATTCTGTTAATTTCTATACGTGCGTATCAAAAATTCGACTTGAGATCAAAAAAAGCCTTTCTCTGTGATATCCGAGATTTTAAGCAAAGATATTGTGCGGAAGGACCCCCTGGACAGTTTGACCTCAAACACAAAGATTATTTATATTGTTTATTATGTATGGTTGTAAATCACAAATAGCTGTTTAGTTGTAGATTTTGAGAAACCATTGCTGTATATCTTTTTACGGGAGACTGTATGAAAAAATTTCTTCAAATACTTCATTTTTTCCCATTTGGGTGTATTTTTTCACATTAAAGCCCAAATTATATGGAATTTTTACACAATTATCCCTGATTTATAAGTTTAAACAAATGGCTTTCTACATTTTTCGATTTCTCGCATTAATCGAGCTAAGCATTTTAATACACTTTATTTCATGACATTAGATTTTTGAAAGTTAAACATGGGTTTTAAAATTCAAAATAAGGTTCAATGTGGGCCACTCAAGATATTTGGAAATTTAATCAATTGCCAATTAACTACTATAATTTTACATAATCTAAAAATTAGGATGAATTATATACAACTGAAGGACATACGATATTTGTTCTTTCACTACTGTGATTATAGAAACCTGCTTAGAACAGACATATCTGATTTCCTTTTTGTTTAAGTTTGCATAAAATTCCATATGGTGGCAAAATTGGGCATCTCAGGATCTTTTAAAACATACAGACTGCTAATATTTAGTAGAATTGACCCCCCATCTTAAAAAAATTCTGGATATTAACCAAATAATAATGCCAATATGATCTTTGTGAAAGAGATATCTCGTACTTTTAGCTCTTTTTACACGTTATCGTAAGTCGGGGATACGCTAATACTAATATGTACAGAGGTTTTTTGAGCTTTTTGAAGGTATTCATTGTGGCTGCCATCTTGAATTTTAATCATGTTTACAAAGCACAAACATCAGATATGACCTTAAAGACACTTGAAGGACCGGAAATCACAATAAATTTACCCTTTTTATCAAACTTATGGATGTTAACTAAAAATAGAGATTATTGTTGGTAATTTCTAGCTTTTAAAGATCTTTGAATGCAGGCACCGGTAGACCTTGAATGCGAGCCGGTTACTAAAGTGTCATTGTAAGAAAATGTCAGATACAGGTTTAACGCCTGGGTGAAGACAAGAATTTCACCTCAAACTGTGAAACCTTATATTTTTGCAGGGATACTTGGTACGGACTTCTATGCACTACTATGTGTTTCGCATACCTTTTGTAGGCGTAGGCAAAACTCTTACCTGGCAGCCATTTTGAAATTTCAAGATGGCTGACCACGTCCAAGATCCGTTGTGTAAACAATGTTATTTGATTACTGGCTATAAACACTAAAATCATGAATTAATGATATAGAGACCGGAAAGTGGGCAAAAAACGGTGGCCATTTTGAAATCACGATGGCTTCACCAAACACGTGGTTATTTTTGTTAGTAATGTTATTGTATTGGATATTTATGGAACCCTGAAAACAGGGGTATAGAGTGCCATAATCATGCCTCTACTAGTTTCAGAGACAGGTATGGCAAAAAAAAACAATTCCGTTGGGCGGCCATTTTTGGAATTCAAGATGGCGCACGCTACATGAAATCTAAGGTTGTTGTCCTTGAGAATTGGACACCGCAACAAAGGTTTAGATGGTGAAATTATTCTGGGGGCTTTAAAAAGCCAGATATAGCAATTTAGTTCAAAATGGCGGTCATTTTGAAATCAATGCGATTTAAAAACTGCCAAACATTGATTTTTCTGTTTCTGTGACAGTGAACTTTAGAAAAATGCAAAATTAGCAAATCTCCAAAAAAGCCAACAAATAATAATATTAGAAAAATAGTTGAAACTGAAGATGTGTCAAAAAGCTTCTCGCGGGTAACCAAAATGATGTAAACACTCTACCAAACATATATTACTTCGGCAGTTTTTACGAGATCAAGGTTTATTGTATTTCCATACACAACGGTCAACCGATGTGTTCATTTCCCCCGCTGAGGGGAAAGACCCGGGAAATACACGCACGGATGGTTTCCACGGCCTTGCCTATAACAAGGGCAATATTGTTTGATACCGTAGCAATCATGCAGAGAAATGGGGCTCAACATTGGAATTATATTTTTGTGATATTTTCGTGGACTTCGTTTCGTATGTTCCAGTATTTAATTTAGATGGATTATGGAAGAAAATGCTGTAACCTTTTAAAAACGAAAAATCGAGCTGTCCGATTTCCATTTCATTATTACGGAAGGTTTCTGATGTGTTTCCCGCTTTGCATCTAAAATCTGTATCATTTGTTAGTTTGACAAAATGGCAAAATTTACATTTAATATCAAACCATCACCGACTTTAGCATGCAATCTGATTACTCCTACTTCAAACAATTTCAAAGATGGCAACAACGCGAAATCCAACAAAAGATGTAACCATGACCAAATCTGTTTACACCTTTTTTCATAGCGGTCACCTTCGAAATTAGTCGAGTTGCTGAAAAGAAATAGCGTATTTGTGTGACCTGAGCTTTGACTGTTGGATCCGATATACTCATATTAGCGTGAGCCGTTATTGGTTGTATTTACATAGCCGACAAATTACCGTTCAAATATTTTCCGGTAACTCATATTTATACTTATAAATAGTAATAGAATGAAAATGTTCAGCCAAATACGTTGCATATATTATATGGATAAGTTAAAATACAAGTTATCTAAAAATCACCAAAATCTCGGTCAATGGTGGAAGTGGTGGGGTCGAGGTTGAGGATCGGACCAGTACCCTTTAATATTATAACGCTAACATACAAAGGCAGTAGAGTCCCAACGTATGGATACCCGAGCGGAGACCAATCATTGAACAAACACTGGACTCAAGTAAATGTGGTTCATTACCCTCTTTGGTACTATTATATCCAAATATACGTTAAGATATTTATATATTTTATGTCATCAGTTGTTTATTGCCTTCAGGAAAACCACTCTAACTTCGGGGAAATTCTGCCTATCGGTGTAAGTTCCTTACCATCTGGTGATTTTCTCTCTAGTGGCAAGAAAGAGTACCTGCCAACGGAAATTTAAGAAAAAGAACGACAAGAAGAGGAAACAGAAGGAAGCGATACGTCAGTTCTACCGTGTCTTGTCGCTTTTACGTTCTGGGGCTCTCTGGATTTTTGGACTTGGATCTATATTAATAGCGTGAGATTTATTGTCCAAATTCTATTCGCGGTTTTCCCAACCACGTTGCAGGGCGTGTTTATATTTATGCTATTTTGCGTAAGACATCAGGACGTTATGGCACTTGAAAAGGTGGGTAGACGTGAAGTATAATGTGGTAAAAGAGACTGGAAATGAAAACGATAGAAGTGAGAATGATACAGCCTATAGAACTCCTACATCCACCAAATATGTCAACCACGGTGTCACCACCCATTGCGATCACCGGCAAAGTCTTTCTTCCCCTCGTCGAGTTCTTATTTTTTTTTTTTTTTTTTTTTTTTTTTTTGGCACCACGAATGGTTGTGGAAATCCAAATGTTATAACAAATGCGAGTCGAAAAAGAAAGATTGACTATTTGATTACTGTTTTCCCAGGTCGCTAACGAGTCGGCACTCAGTGGCCAAAAAAAACCCCTTTTCCACTGTGTAAAACTTGTAATATCGTCTAGGATTTGTACGAAAATTGTACGTGTAATTGTAAAAATAAGATTAATATTTACCTAAAAAGTATATTTTGATTAAAGTTTCCAGACAAAGAAAGAAAACATACACACACACACACACACATTCACACACACAACACACACCACACATATATATATATTGAGAGAAATTATGACAGCGTGAAGTAAATTATTAGTAGTCAACCACATCTTCTAAAGTATGTATATTTTGTATTTATTGCGGAAAATAATAAACTCTAAAAACACCCATGCCCAAACATGAACGATCGTTGACTGGTAATTAACACATATATACGTTTAGTTTTAAAAGATACTAATTTGCTATGCTGCCCCCTGGTGAACGGCGTTAAAGAGACATGAGGAGATTTCCAGACAGAAGCGCTCCAATTTTTCTCGAACCCGTTTTTTTTACATATTGGAATCTTACCAATGTATACAGCACACACACCTGAAGGGAATAAGCCGCATACGCCATCTTTAGGGAATTAAAATGATGATTTAGTACGTTCTGTTGCACGAGGGTGCACGAAAGTCAAAGCATGGGTTCCTATGGGGAATTTGATCGATAGCAGGCAATTTCAAAACACGTTTGCGGTTTCTTTTGCACCTGTTTGTCCATTAACTTCTAGACAGGTAGAACCTTCATGTGACAGTACAGTTAAGTATATAGGCAATTTTTTGGCTGAACATATTAGATTAGGGTGTGTAGAATAAGAAATCTGCCAGGTGCCACCTGGCACCTTGGGCATTTTGGAATCCAAGATGGCGTCCGCCATTAATGTAATTATATATTCAACCCTGTATTATCAAACTATGGAGGGAACTAGATACTAGATACTATAGGATCAATGAACAAGTGTATGGCAATTGTAAAATTCAAGTCAACTTCAAATTCAAAAATGGAACCAAATCAATAATTTTTAAAATATGCCCTATTACAGCAAATGCCTGCGATAAAAAAAGACTGAAACTACTTATGTTATGTTAGTAGACACAAAAAAATTTCTGATACTTTTAAAATTGTACAATGGCGTCAATCCATATGGCAAGCCAAAAACGTGAGATCTTCAAAAATATTTGAACAAAGTTAGAAAGTATGCAGCCGTCAAATCAGCGAAATCAATGTGCCAAGACATTAGAAATATACCTTTGATCCTTACCAATGTACAACCTAATGTAAATTTGTTGTAAATGCGCCAAAATCGAAATAAACCAATTTATGGTGCAAAGTTTTCAAAATACCATAGGAATACATTTTTCACATATATTGACTCAATTTATAATTTGACACATTTTATTCATCGGATTACCTGGTATCACATAGTTATGATCAAGGTTACCATTTCTAATTGTTTCATTACACAATAATTTATACTTAAAGGTAATATTGTAGAAATTTGTGTTCAAGTGTTTTTGAAGATATTCACGTTTTTGGCTGCCATATTGATTGACGTCATTTTACACTTAAAAGTATCATAGATACAATTATTGTATCTAACAAATATCTAAGTACTTCATGTCAGTTTTATCGCATGGTTTATTTGCCATGTTATAGGGGCATATTTTAAAGATTAGAATTTGGATTCCTATTTTGAATTTGGAAGTAGACTTAATGTTACAAGTGCCATTACAATTGTTCTGGATCTTATAGTATATCTAGTAACTCCATAGTCTGATAATATAGGGTTGAATATATAATTTCATTTATGGCTACGCCATCTTGGCTTTCCGCAAGGCCCAAGGATGCCCATGTGGCACCCGGCCAGATTCTTATCTACCACCCTAATCAATCCTTTCCATCAAAAACATTGTTGTAGATACTCAACTTTACGTCCGGCATACTTTGGACCATATCCACCCCACTATTCGAATAGGTGTGTTCTACAACCAATCCAGTAAAATTTTAGAGAAATTCGTAATCCTAAAAAAATCTCCTCCTGTCACTTTAACTCTGGAAGGTTCAAGTGTTTTCACGTATAACTGGAAGATAACCACTCAAAACCTAGGATCGGGTAGTCTAAACCACATGGTGGTCTAAGCCAAAGTTTACAGTCCTTATCCAGGGGTGTTTGAGCCAAATGGATGTATTCATTGTGCCTTTATTGGACTGTGGAAAACAGGGATAAAGTGTTCATAAGTTTCAAAAACAAAAGTATTTCATGAATACATACCAAAACACCTAGTACTAATGGCTTTGGTGGGCTAAAATGAGTGTAAAAGTCAGGGTTTTTATGTATTTAGAATAGATTTTTTTGTGGGATCATATGACCTTATTGAGGCGAAATTTCCCAAATGGATGTAATGGTGGGATTATTGAATACACCCTCTGGGTCCGTTATTGAGTTCTGAGGTTCTATCTTCAGATCCTGGAAGGAACTTAACAAAATATCGGGGGTGTGCCGTTCCATGAGTGGATTTAGATTGAACATATTTTTGTTCTAAATATAGGACGGGGAGATAAATGACAAAATAAAATAAAGCTTATTAATGGCATACCAAACAAAACGCATGCGCACTTTTTTAATTGCGACACAAAAAGTTCTACCAACAAGTGTTAACAATAGGCACGTAGTGTATGGGGAGTTTTACGTGCGATCCAAGATTGTTTTCACGCGCCAGTTCAACGCTAAATTATTTTTGCCCTACCATTTGGTGGCGCTATCCAAAATCTGTTTTGCCCCTAAAATCGCCAACTAGAAGAATAACAGTTTTAGTTTAGCAGTGGTGTAGTTATATGCTCCTATTATGAGACAAAATATTATGAAAAAGAGTCCTTCCATAAAGATTTTTTTTTAATTGTCTGCGGGATTTTTTTTCACGTCATTAGAACCGATGTTTGTTTATTTTCCTGTTATGTGTTCGTGTTAATATACCCCATCAATGACCAGAGTTCTGGATCTGGATAAGGGTCCTTTTATTACTCCAAACAAAAGCAGGTTCCTGAATCCCGCTTGAGTTGATGACCCAGACACCTAAAGGTCGTTACATAGTGTCATGCCGCTTGCCGCTTTGCCGCTATGATGAATTTACGTCACTACGCAATCATGTCAGAATCGCTAGCAGTGACCCAAGTGGCAAAGCGTCAAGCCAATAAATCGATCTCCCTGCCGCTCGGGGCTTGCGCATTGCACAACTCGGGCAATCGCATTGAGTTGACTTGAATAAAACTTTGGAAGCGTAGTTCCAAGCGATAGCGCCGCTTGACTATATTAGCTCAATTCTGTATACACCAAGCGCTTGACACTACTGTTATTAACGGGTTGGTTAGTGGGTTGTGAACCCGGGGGGCCAGTTTCCAGTAGTCAAAGGTGGATATGATGGGAGTGAACATGGAATCCGAAAATGCACCCTAAACAAGTATTTCCACCGACTAAAAACATACCCTAAAACAAGCATTTTCGTCTGTTTTTGTACCATGAAAGTCTTTTGTTCAAAGGTTTGCCCACACCTAAACAAGTAAGCAATGATTTGTGTTGATAATATACCCTTATTATCTGGCTTGCTCATGTTGCTTTACTTCAAAATTACATATTTTTGATAATTTTGATCTCTCGTACATCACAATTTCAGGATTACGATAAAAAAAAATTACCCTTTTTCCATATTTTGCTGTTATTGACACCCTTATCAATGTACGCGCGTACATCGCTTGTTTGAAAAAAGAGACCCTTTTACGCGTTTTCTAGTTCACGAATCAATCCACCTTGAATACAACTGCCCCCCCCCCGGGGGTTGTGAATTGAGTTGCCATTATCATTAACATAATCGACAAGTCCCTCTTTGAAAGCATTTGAGATGGGTATGTATCAGGTAATGGTATAGTCAGGTGAACATTCATGTGGTACAGTTGAGTATAATATACAATTGTTGCTGAAAATAATAGATTAGTGTGTAGAATAAGAATCTGCCGGGTGCCACCTGGGCATCCTTGGGCATGGTGAGAAATCCAAGATGCGTCGCCAGTAAAGATAATTATATCATTCAACCCTATATTATCAAACTATGGAGGTACTAGATATACTATATAACCCAATGAACAAGTGTATGACACTTGTAACACTAAGTCATACTTCAAATTCAAAATGGAAGTCCCAAATCCAATAATTTTAAAATATGCCCTATTACAGCAAATACCTGCGATAGAAATAGACGAAACTACTTAGGTTATGTTGTTAGACACAATAAAGTATTTCTGATCAGTTTTAAAATGTAACATGGCTGTTAATCAATATGGCAGCAAAAAAATGGGAACATCTTCAAAAAATACTTGACACAAATTTATAAGTATTACAGCCGTCAAATCCAAATCAATGTGCCAATGACATTAAAAATGTACCCTTTACCTTACCATGTACAACATACATTTCAATTGGTTTAAATGCGCCACATCGAAATAAAAACCACACTGGTGACAAAGTTTTCAAAATACCATAGGAATTACATTTTTCACATATATTGCATCAATTTTATAATTGACACATTTTATTTAATCGGGATTACCTGTATAACTGGTTTATGAAAATATACCACTTTTTCAATAATTTATACTGAAAGGGTAAGATTTAGAAAGTTGTGTCAAGTGTTTTTTGAAGATATTAACGTTTTTGGGTGCCATATTGATTGAAGTCATGTTACAATTTTAAAAGTGTATCATAGACATTTATTGTATCCTAACAACATAATCTAGGTACTCATGTTTAGTTTTTTATCGCAGGTATTTGCTGTATAGGGCATATTTAAATTGATTAGATTTGGCGCTTCCATTTTGAATTTGAAAGTATGACTTAATGTTACAAGTTGGCCAACACGTGTTCATTGGCATCTTATAGTATAGTAGTAACTCCCATAGTCTGATAATACAGGGTTGAATATATAATTATCATTATTGCGACGCCATCTTGGATTCCAAAAGCAAGGATGCCCAGGGGGCACCCGGAGATTCTTATTCTACACACCCTAATCTATCACCATTTCAGCAACACACAATGTGTGTATATACTCAACCTTGACCGGTCCGGGCATAATTTGGACCATATTACCGAACTATTAGGCAGTTGTCAATGCTGGTGTGAAAGTAATCATAGTCCGGCAGGTATCATAGTCCGCAGGGCTCCACAGACGATAACGGTATAAAGTGTGAAACTAATGTTGCGTGAAGAGTCAACTGAATCCGATTGCCTTATTGTTCACCATTGTTCCCGGACCGTGAGGCCGGAGGACTCTATTCTCCTGACCACATGGGTAGTTTTCACTGCTATCATTATAAACTGCGCTGACCCCGTCACTGCATGGAGATAGTGATATGGACCATAGTTTTGTGGTCTTTTAAACTCTGAGGCAATGACAATTGACAGGTTGGTTGTACATCACTTGAATTATGAGGTTGCTTTACTTGGAAGCAATTTTTCTTTGGTGTTAGGGGATTTTTAAGATCATAAGGACCATGTCACTAATTGTTATGTTGGGGGCACAGGAACCAAAGCTGTTGTTTATGTGGAGGATGAATTTACAGGGCACTTGTGGTTTTTAAATCGGATGTTTCAAACAGTATGGGCTCTTTAAACAGCTGCAGTAGGTGCGCTCACATATTTCTTATCAGGGGAGCTGTGGTGGTAAATGTGTTTATAAACATTGGGGGGTGACAGTCTATATAATAAATTTTATGTGTGGAACTAGTGAGGAGGGGCTTGAAATGGAGACTGAAATAAAGACACAACAATTATGTAGTTTGTTCAGTTGATTTTATTAGTAAAATAAATAACGTGGTCAAAACTTAGGTACATGGTTACCAGTTAACCCTCGTTTCTACCAAGCCCATTTTTTGTAACACAAAATCCCGAAGGGGGGGGGGGGTGGTGAACATACGATCTGTAAATTGGTACACAGGCTAGCTCAGAGTCAGAGTTTCTTTCCATTGGTATCAAAAATAAGTACCAACATCCACATTATGATGTCACTATGCCGTCATATTTTAGAAAGTATCAAATACTGAATATATGGTGGAATATTGATATTTCGCAATTTTAAAATTATTATAGCACTAAATGCTCTTAAAAACTATTCATTCCCATCAAGTAGAACCAAAAACCGCATGAAGTTTATGACGTCATTGTGACGAAGTAGGCATGTTGGTAATACTTTGGTAGTCAATGAGAAAGAGGAGACCATTAGCTATCTATTGGTACCAAAACAATAGTCCGTGTGTGCTAGGCAGGTTGGTACTTCTCTTCCAATCCATCTGCTTGGACCACCCTGGAGGCCTATTAAATATACTCCGCTGATTTGTATACCTGGGGGTTGTGGGGGGTTGGCAAAGAGGCATTTATACCAGGGTACAGAAGAGAAGATACCAGTGCTTCCCACTAATGCATTTATTCTTTAAGTTTTTGTACAGGTTTGCATGTGGATCGTTAGAGATGAATGATCTTAAAATGCAAGTTGTGATCCGTACTGTACATTGAGCCAGTTTCATCACTAACGAACCACATCAGTACCTGTACAAAAACTTCCATTGGAAGGCACTGTTCATGGTGGGAATGCTTTGGAAACTCTATTGGGCGACCTCCGTACTAGTGACTACACAAAAATGTATGATGGCCATTCTGTAGGGGTAGCGTAAGTGAGCTAGGGCCCACAATATTTTATACAGGGGTCAATTGAAAGTGGTTCCCATGTGGTTGAATTGCATACCAAATGTTCGTATGATCACCAGGAGTAAAAAAAATGTATAGTTTAGGCTAATCTCCGACTTACCCCGATGGAGTTATAAGCTGAAAACTGTGAATGGCCCTCGTGGTCCATAAAAAAACGCGTAAGATTTTACGTGTAACCTTACACGTTTAAGAGGCTACCTTACACGTCTAGATGCATCTGATGCGTGTAAGCATAAGGGCCAGTGGTTCAAAAAAACTGGGTAAGGTTGTTAATATAACCTTACACGAGTAGTACTTTGTATCTTACGCGTTTAAGAGTTCATCTTACGCGTCTTTAGTGTTGCGCGATACGAGAGATTCCTTGTGGCTGATATTTTTACGCGCCATTCATCGAGACACGATGGGGCAACAGAGACTTTTGAAAAGAAAAGTAAAAAAGCTATTCTTCGCCCGCGGTTAAAAATTACACAATACCACCTAAGGGACGGGTGGAGACATGACAATGCATAATCTATGGGCTTACGTAATTTGTAAAAAAAACATACAACAGAATAAATTCCAATCCTAAAAGGTTGATGGCCTTTTCTAAATTAATTGTCACCATGTTAAAAATAAATTTTTTTAGTTTTATTTTTAAGATTAATAATATTTGCAATGCATTGGCCAAGTCTGCTGATTAATCAGGAGCTATTCGCATATACCGCGATCAAATTGGTATACCGTCCATCACTAACAGACAAATCTTACACGTGTAGAAATATCACCTTATATTTCATTGGTTCGTGCATGCCATTACGTGTAGATGATTGGCTTAATTGTTGATTTTTTCAAGCTGTATCAATACATGATTCCCTAATTCAAGTGTATCGCTATATTTTAAGACGTTGTAAGGTTAGTCTTAACGTCTAACGTTACGCTAGAATCTTACCGTTTTTAGACTGCGTGGCCATTCATAGAAAACGTTAATTAGGTCAAGGTTAAATTTAGAGCTTCGTACAGGGCAAATACTAAAAAATGCTTCAATTTCAGGGGAAATGGTCTCATATTGGTTTGTATTGTTCTCTAACAACTAAAATAAGGAATAGTTTTGAACAACCCCTCTGCAATGTGAATTACCAATTACGCACCTCATTATTACTACCCCTATTACTCGTATAGGGTATAGGGGTTGTTGGGTGTAACTGGTAACTATACATTGGTACATTGTCCAAACTATACCTTATTTTACTTGTGATTACATTACACAGAAATATTAGACCATTTCCACTGAATTGGAAGTCTTTTTTTATATTGGTGAATCCCTGTAGAAGCTAAATTTACCTTTGACCTATAATAACGTTTGTTCCCGCTTATAATTCCATAGGGGTAAGTCGGAGATTCACAAACATACATTTTCTTTTACTCCTTGTGATCATACGAACAATTTGGTATGCAATTCACAACATGGGACCTTTTCAATTTTGGCCCTGTATAATCTTTTGCGAGCCCCTATATCACTTAGGCTAACCCCTACAGAATGGCCATCATACATTTTTGTGTACGTCCTAGTGTTAGGAACCCCTGGTATCAGTGGCCTCTTTGCCCCCCCCCCCCCCCAGGGAATACCATAAGGCTACATTTGATGGTCTGGCTCATCCACTAAATAGCAGCCGGTGATATACCGAAGTGCGCAGCGTCCCTTTTGCTCTTACCAAAAACATTCACGCGGTTTCACGATTTTCTATGGGATGAGTATACATGATGCCTCTATAAATAACATTTCGGCCCATATCTGGAAATTATCAAGCATTTGGCAATTTGTATGGTTATGTTGTCCCGTTTTGCCTGAAATTAACTGTGAGTAGAAGTAATCGGATGTATTCTAGGCAATTTGCGACCGATTAGTGATCGGGAAAAACGTCTTAGCCTATACACTGGATACATAATACTGTATGCACTTGCATTGCCACTTAGTTACCTAGACTATCGCTCTAAAATGCTATAAAATCCATCGGAATACCAGTATGGAGCACTAATACTCTAGTTAAATTAAATGGTATTTAATTCATGAGACTTTCCGCGGGGATACATGTAGAAATGGATCACCATTAGGCCTAAGGGAGCGGCTGGTTTTATACATTTATAAACACAGGGCACTTAGGACTAGTTATAAATTCAAGGACCAAAATTTCAGTTCTTCAATTTTAATTTCCAGTTATTTAAACAATGATTTTTGGGCAGTATTACTGAACCACTAGACTGCAGTGCATTATCTTTTCTTCAAAGCAAGATTTTATTCGATGGGGGGGGGGGGGGGGATACCATTTGGAGGCACTCTATACTGTCTAGTTCACCATTAAATTGTATTTACTTCATGAGCTTTCCGCTGATACATGTAGAATGGATCACAATTAGGCCTAAGGGAGCGGCTGGTTTTTTACTTTATTAAACACAGTCACTAGACTAGCTTATAAATCAAGACCAAATTCTTACTTCAATTTTAATTTCCAAGTTTTTTTTAATTTTGGGTTTTTTTTGTGCAGTATACTGAACCCCATCGACTGCAGTGCATTATCTTTCCTTCAAAGCAAGATTTTATCCGATTGGTGTGGGGGGGGGGGATTCAGGGTTTTGTTGAGTACCCGTGGCCTCATTCCGGGGTTCTGAAATTGCACCCTAAAATACCAATTTTCAGTGAAAATAAACCTCTAACGGGAGTCCGACGGAAGCCATTTTTAAAAAATATACTTAGTCTAGTTTTTCGGGGTTTTGTTTAAAATAAGGGGACCAATTTGCAGTAAAATACCCCTTGTGGGACCGTATTTCTCAAAGGTGCACTAATATAACCTTGAAATAGCCATATCCAAAAAATACCACTCGGGTTTATTGTGCCGATATGTTGAGGTTACATTTTTCCTATTTTTATCATTGAACCAGTCACAATCACAACTGAATTTGATGATGCCCCTAGAACTTCGTTATTGTGAATTGTATACCCATAGACGCGTTGTCCCCCGTATTTGCAGCTATAGTTGCTCTTTTTTTGGAACGAGCATTGATTCCCCGACCAAAATTAAAGGACCCACGGAATTTTATTTTTAAATAGAACGTGCATGCCTGTAAAAGAGATACGAGGTCATTCCCAGAAAGAAAAGGAATGCTTACTCTCGTCATACCTGATCAATTTTACAAATCAATTTCTAGGTGGGGGGGGGGGGGGGGGGGATGGGGGGGAACCACCCCTGTGATTTTCCTTTTTACAAATATTCGATTCCTCTAAATTTGGTACCACAAGATTAGGCTTGCGTTTTTCTCTTTTAATTGGTATCAACAAGTACCAAAACATTCCCAATATGATAAAGTAAGGAAAGAGTGAAAATTAATGATATAGGTGGGGTGGGGGTGGGGTTAGTTAAGCGAAAAATCTGAAGGAGGATGAATAATATCTAATATATCTGTGAATGCTAGCAGTCAAGGCACTTAGGCCTAATCCATGAATTATTGTCTGTGAGCTAACCTGAAATATGGGCATTTTAAAGGGACTTTTTAAAAATTTTGAATCAATTTGTTCGAAATACCCACACTACTCGAAAAAATCAAACCAAGAATGAAAAACCTTGACATCTACGGCAATAAATCGCCTAATTCTGTCCAGTTTCCATAGTTCCCTATTCCCTTGTACGTGGACGATCGGGTTCTTGGGTAGAGCAAAAGGGCCCGCCGTGAATTCCGGTTGTACTCAAGCTTCGAGCGGCGATAGCCTATCCAGGGTATAGAGATCAGTGGTGGCCAACTTAACAGCAACCGTGAATTAAAATCGGCACCAACATCCGGCGTACCCGTAACATGAGTAGTTTAGTTTCAAAAGATTTAACGGTAGGAGGGCGCTCTTACGCACATTGGACAAAGACGTGACTAAAGGCTATAGCGGCACGAATATTTAAATCTAAATTACCGTTATTGGAAAAACAACACTGTTTTGCTGCGGGTGTTAAATCCTAGATAAACCCGAAGACTTTGAAGTCAAAATTGTTTTCCAAACTTATTGCATGATATACTAAGATTTTATTGAACGACGGTTTAAGATGTGATTTTGAAGTGTCACTGGCCCCGAGACTGCCATAGAAAACTTGCACGCGTAGGAATTCCCTAAATATTCGTTTCCTAATTATCGTGTCTTGGACCATTGCTCATTGGAGCATGAAATTATCCTGAAAAATAAAAGTCAAATTTGAAAATGATGACAAACTTACAGCAACATACGGCAAATATGTAGAAGGGAAACAGCCCCAATGAATCGACTTTCTGTGCAATCTTTGTCGTGGCCCATGTCATCATGGCACCATTCACGTTTCAGGGGATCCCTGTCAAACCTTTTGTAATACTTGAGATGTGTTACACATGTTGCTCAATCCCGGTGCTGCGTCGGATTGGTATATTTCAAAATACTAGTATTTTCGATATCGAAAATTAGTAGTATGGAAATGTTACTATTTTTTACGATATCGAAATTCCGTAATATTCTGATACTACTAAAATTATCGATATCAAAAAGTAGTAGTATTGTAACCCTCAAATGCTTGGTAGTTTTTTAGGGTAATTAATAACGACCGTGCAGTAATGTTATGACCTTGATTTTAGCATTCGAGACACGTCGAGCTGAAAAACAGATACAATAGACCGTATTCAATATGACAACAGCCACCAGACATGTTGGGGGACAAGATAGGCGCATTTCAGTACTACAATTACATAACATGTCAATGGTACCTGTGCAATCGCTAAACATGGATCGATGACAGGGGTGGAATGTATTGTTTGTTCCTGGAGGAAGGTAGTGAATCTTGCCACCAACCATGTTTTGGTGGATGAGTCATATTGAATACGGTATATTACCTGTCCGCCACAATTTCTTTCCCATTTACTTTAGGCGACTAACTAGGCCTTACGGGCGAGCTAAGTTTGATGCAACGATAGGTTGCCACACCAAATCTAAATATTTGAATATTTGGTAAGCAGAGGTCAGTTTGGGTCAGTAAAGTTCATACGATACCATTGGCCAGTATTGTGGCTGATAACCGTAGTTTAAGCCTTGGGTGTCAAAGTGTCAAAAACAAAAGTGATATCCGCATTGGCACTCCTATTGTTATGTTGTGAAAAATTGCATGTGAGAAGCACCCACAAACTACTTTACTGCAATAATAAGTCAATAACCACGCCCCTTGTATTATTAGTATGGCACACAGTAATCTTAATTGAGGTTTTCATGTATAAATTGCCTTCTTTAAATTAACCACTAATATTCCACTTGCAATTATTTTCAGTTATGATAGGCCAGTCAAAATTAGGGAAAAACATAATGACTAATAACTAATTGCAACATATCTTTTACCAGAAGTGTATTGGGAACCTTTAAGACAAGTATCAAAAGTTACCAAAATCAAAAGAGTAGAATAGTATGGGGGACAAGGAAAGATTTATACAGGTCAACAATATTGAAACTGTCGAAATGTCGGACGAACAATGAGCCGAAAAGATGTTCATCGCCTTTCAAGATTTAAAAAGGTATAGGTTCCCTATATGGAGTGTACTTAAGTGTTATGAGGCAAAATAGGTTCAAGGTCCACAATGGGGTAAAATTTATATTACCCGTTTGTTTATACATATTACTGTCTACTGGGATTAGGAGCCCAAAACATACTGGGCCACCGTATATTGATATATGTGCATTAATTAAAATGCAACTGTGACTGGGCTAGTGTGAGGTCACTAACTATAACTATAATTCTATATTGAACTGACAAACTAAGAATAATATATATACAATTTATATCTAGTTGACCAAATAAACTTTTAAAACAGTTTGGAGCAAAATTGGACAAATTGTAACCAGGATGCCTGAAATGTTATGTGCCTATTGTCAATAAAACTATAGATCACAGATACTGTCGAAAACTATACATTAATTCGAACGCTTACAATTTTACCCCTGGTACAAACTTAACCCCTTATCCTACATATTCCACGGTGTCGAATTTGTTTAATTTAGTATCTATTAGTCAAATTTTGCAGTATAGGAACACCTTAAAACTATAAATCCCCCGAATGTTGATATATATTTGCCGTTTGTTGTCATCTTTGTGAAAACTGCTTGTTTAAGTGGACGTTTAAATAATTACTACAGGATTATACCAACACGGTTAATGTTTGTACCAGGTAGATGGTTGCCGATTTTCAGCAAGTCCGGTTAATTGTGGAAAGGGGGCTTGGGAAATAGTTAAAAAAATGTCTTCAAAATCCTGTGAAATGGCACATGGCATTCCATCTAAATTTGTTCCTTCAACCACAACAACAAATTAATAAAATTAAAAATGAAATTAAAAACAATTAAAAAATATGTAATAACTAAAATTATTCAAATAAATAAATTAAAAACAAAGTAAGAAATTTTAAAAGTAATAGCTATGAGTTTCAAGATCAAAAACGTATGATACGATGGAGTTTTAGGATAAAGGTAATTCAATCAATATAGGACAAATATATAATTATATCAAGTAAAAAATAAAAATAATAAGTAATAATACAAAAAATAGACGTAACACAAGATGATGGTCAAAAGAAGAAAAGTCTATCCACTGGACGTTCCGGTCCAAAAACGGCTTGTTTGTATTATTTGTTCAAATTGAGTAGGGCCGTCAGGAGTTTTACAAGATACAAGATATTGGTGTGTGAGATTTTCTGAAAGGACCTTGTACAATTGAGGCCCCCAAATACCATTGGACGACACTTTTCGAAACGCCTAAAGAAGTGACCCCCCAACAAACTAGTTTTCACAGAAAACCGCCATTAAAAACAGAGAATGCTGGAGCACATGCATTTCTTTCCTATGTTCAAAAACTGTAGAAATCACATCCAGGAACTATGCAATAATGAATGAAAGCTCTTAAAGAAAAAGACAAAATGAACAAAAACAAAAACAATTGAAAGAGCAGATTTTGAGAGTGGCCTGGTCGACTTCAACAGCAGTAACAGAGAAAACCACTGCTTGGCCTCACATAGAAATGGCTTGTGCTGTGGAACATGAATTGGCAACATCTTGGGATGGATCTCTGTTGGACAAAAGTCTTGTAAGAAGATGGTTATGCCGTTTTGAAACTTCTAATTTAATTCTGAAAGCTGGCACATGACAAGGGCCATGGCGCAACCATCAAGTCTCAGCCCTTTATACTTGCCAAAACTTCAACGGAAGGCTTTTTGAACAAATATTTGATGGCTTCTTTTTTAATTTGGAGGGAATGTGTTACATAATGTAACCTTGGTAAAGGGACGGTATAAAATTACTGTCCACCACGAGCGGTGTTTGTCGGGTTGCTACAATTTCATTGTCATCGGAAATCAATTGAAAAGACGAGAGTATTGGGGTTTTGAGAATTGTAATACCGTATGTTACAGACTCTCAGGGCATAAAGGGAAATCTTGAACAATGATGCCAAAGAGCCTACTGTTTTTTTTTCCAATACTGTGATATATTTCTTGATTTCATATAGTTCTTGATATGATATTGATGTGCAATCGCTATCACAGACTTTGTTGCTATACACAGAGTGCTGGGAAGTAAGCCACCCTTGTTCTTTGACAGGAACCATATGGATTTCAATTCCATGCATAAAATTGTTTCCTGAAAATGTCAGAGGGGATTTTGAGACCATTCTGACTATGATAAAGTTCTCCAGCATGTCCTACAAAATGGTCCAGCTTCTTAGAGGGCTATGGTGGGACTGCAAGATTACTACTCAGGATGTTAGACACAACTCCTGAAAGCTATTGTAGGACATTGCGACCTGAAAATATCCAAGGTCCGTAGATAACTGTGAAGTATGGCTGCAGGAAAGTACCTCTATTACTCAGTGAACTGCCAGTGGCTCACCACTCGCCACAGGATTTTTTGCTTGGACTCTTAGTGGGCCTTTTCATGGAAAAAGGTAATCCAGTGACTGGGGACCAGAATCTAAATTATTCAGGTTTCTGAATTTGGGCAATGTATTGAAGTAGACAATTGACAGCAGCACGTATTAGACCATGAAAACTCTCAATTCCAATCAACATTTGGTTCGCATGACAAGTCATAACCACAACCCCCCCCCCCCCACCCGTGGGAACGTACATACAAAATGTGTGACTTTTTTTGAGTTAATCACTGTTTTGGGAACAGTCCCTTGTGAAAACTTTATTACGTTTTGTTAACAGATCTGTACACATCAGGGCGGATTAAGACTTAAAAAAAAAAAAGAATAAAAAATCAAAGCTGTCATCTTTAGGGTAAAATTTCCAAATAAAACATGTGGAGTGCGTGCAGAAATTTTCATTTGTACTATGCCTAAACGACGAAATTGCCATCATGTCTAATAAGGAACACAGATTCTTAAAAAAAAGCACAAAGTTTTAAAATCAAAGAGTAATACCAACGTCAAATTTGCAATCTCTGTTTAATAACATCAAAAAGTAGTACGAGGTGCTGATAGTGCCATTTTGTGAATACGGTCAAGCAGCATGTCACTTTTTGTAATATCCAAACAAAAATCTAATTTGGGAAATTGACTATGTATTTGTAATTGAAAAAATAAATCGTATTACTTGATATGAAAAAAACCAAGTTATTTTACAATGTCAAAATTTGGTTGACATAATTACGGAACTGCCCTTTATGTATGAATGCCATTGGGTGGAAGTTGAGACCCAATTTGGTGAAATTTAAATCAAAATGACCTTATTTTTTTTTTTTTTTTTTTTTTTAACTAAATTATGATTTACTTAAAAGTATCTTTTAGACACTCTCTATGTTCAGGCTTTAATTTGATACCACACATGATAGTTTCTGAGGAATTTCATTTTTGACATATTAAGCAATATCAAAAAAGGGGGGATATGACGTCATTAATGAGGGCCGATTTTTGGGCACCCCTTCTAAGTTTTCTTTGTGTAACCCCAAGGAATGTCTGTGCCAAGTTTCATGCTTTTGTCTAGAAGTGCACGATGTTTCTGGTTATCTACTACCACAACCTCTTCCCCCCCGACTTTACACAAAAAAGTTGGGATTTATATCATCCGAACCCTTGGCCTTAGCAACCAATGTGTACTATATTTGCCAAATCGGTCGTATCTGTAAGAAATTACGATTTTGTATTTTGTGAAATTACAGCACAGTGGCTTATGGACCGTGGAAAACACGCATTTGCGCCTAACACAAAACCACAAGCTCAAGATCAACTCAATTTGTGAATATCCGTTTTTTTCAACGATATCTAGTGAACAATTAATTAACTACTAAATGACCAAATTAAAAGCCGGCTGTGATAACCTACACCGCTACTTAATTAAGAGAGTTGCAATGAGGTGGTTTTCCTGCACCTGGAAAGGAGTTCACGGGGGTGAACCACCCCTTTCGTAAGACAGGGTTCGAAGTGTGTGTGGATAAATAGACTCAAGTTGAAGAAAGATCACTAAAGTAAATGATAATTGTAATTGCCATACTGGACTCCCATCATTCCAATCATGCAGAACCCATGCTTTATTGGTATCTATTTGTGATTTATTCTTCAATGATTTAATTTCTCTACTAAAAAAATAACCTGTGACAAAAATAATCCGTGACGCAACTAGCAGATTGGACGTCACTCAAAATTGGATACATTCGCTGGATATCTCATTTGTTTATAATTCATTAATGAAGATTGTATCTGACTTGGGGATAAGTTGAAACCAATAACGTCTAAACGTCATAGAAACGCTAATTAAATATCAGGTTTTAAATGGATCGATTTCATGAAGTACTACGTCCATGTCATTATAAATTACCCTCAAAGCCGTATTGTGTCAAGTGAGAACTCAAAATATCGTCTGCTTCTCAAAATGGGGATATTCACCAGTACGTAGGGTATAGATTTTAAGTTTCACCCTGTAGGGATTTCGTATTAAAGGGTGGTAATCACTCTTTGAAGGTACAACGGAGATTTCACAAAGCATGTGTCGCCTAAAACACCGAAATACTGGATTTTTGGCCCTGATGTAAAGCTTTCCATAAAAATATTCCCATCTAAAATGATTAAGCTGAGAAATGTTTCTTTGGTATAAAAAAGATGAAATATCTACTTTCGTATAGGAGCAAAATACGAAATTCAGCTTTGTTTATATTGAAATTCGCAAATCATAATCACCTTTTTCTCCTTGAGGCATTTCTGTAGCCCCATACAAGGTACGGATCTATTGAAGTGTGGTCTAATCTATAGAATTACTATTATGACACAATCTCTGGGTGCCTCAATGGCTCTCCGTTACACCTTTTCAAGTGTATTTGAAGATGCTGAATAAAATCATTTTAATTATCGGGGTGTGACAAATGGTCCAAAGTTGAAAGGGTGTGTTAAAACTTATGCTACAAAATATAGAGCACGATGTCAGGATTTTTTGCCCTATCTACGCCCTAAAGTTTGACTTCCCAAGCTTGTAAGGTTGAAGTCATCCTGGGGTAAATGGCTTCAGAATGATCCAATTTCATCATACCAATTTTATATCATACCAAAACAGATTACTGATTATTGTCTATTCCCATGATTAGTTCATAAGGTTCTTATGGGGTGATGATTAAGAGCACCCCATATTAAACCATTATCAATAAAAATTGAACGCTATTAAAAACCGTATACA
>JAMKCH010013253.1:0-38487 GCA_023653785.1 Ophioderma brevispina | reverse complement strand
GATGTTGTCAAACTTCTTTGAGTAATAACAAACAGGATGATCTACATTCATTTTATATGCGTGCATGAGAACTCCACCACAGACTACATCACTGGCTCAACTGAAACTGCCAACTTGAATTGTTTCTGAAAGTCTGCGCAATCAAAACTGGTGCATTCTCAAAATAGACTGATTTTTCAAATGCTTTTGGCATTGCTCTGACCAGACAAATGTTGCAGTTTTCTTCCGAAGGTTGGTCAGAGGACAAGCAATTTCTGAGAATGTGTCAGTATTTTCTGTATACCCGACCATACCTAAGAAACTCATGAGATCTCTTTTGCTTGTGGTGTGGGGAATTCTCAACTTTCATATCCATTTGCGGTGTAATTCCGTATCTCTTTTTGTATTTGCAATTTTTCTTTTTCCAATTCCATTCCTTCTCCTTTGCTCTGTTCTATTTCATTTCTTCTAATTCCTGTTGACTTTTCTAGCTCTTTCAGTTGAATTCATCACTTTCACCCTGTTCCTGAACAGCGGAATCCTTTCCAAATGGATTCATCCCAAACATCTTCCTGGACTCAGGTTTGATAAGGTGTTTTTAAACCTGTTTTCTCATAGCATGTTTGGTTCAAGTCCTAAATGCTTGGCTAGTTTCATTAATCAGCGAGTTCTCAGTCATAAAACTTCTCCCCAATTATTGTGCCTAGCCTATGAACATTATGGTCAAACGCCATGTGATGTAGTCACAACACAAATGACTTGAACCAACACAAAGTAGTAATGTAATAACACAAAATTTGTATGCAAAATGTGCACACATGTTTACAAAGTATTATAACACTTTTTTGGGGTGTAATTTTGAACAATAAGGCTCAAATTTATTCCAGTCCAATTCCCAAGACGAGCCCCCAATTTGTATGACGTTAGCGGAGCCCTAAGGTCAGACATAACATTTCAAACACAAATAAATGAGCCTTGTGAACAAGTGATCTGAAATTGTATATAATATAACAGTTTAAAGTGACAGAGGTGAGAGGTATTCGGATACGACTTTCTCTCAAATTGCACAGGATCGATTATAGACCACCTTACCAAGAATGTTCCGAAGGTATTGGCACAAACAAGTACAAAAGAAAAAAGCAACATGTTTTGAACTTGCTGACTATCGTAATCGTCCCCATAGAACACCGTACTTTGACTTTCGTCGTGCACACCATAAAGTACGTAATCACCATATTATTACATAAAGACAGCGTAGTCGGCTTATTCACTTTCAGGTGTCATCTATACTTGGAAAGCATTCCAAATATGCAAACAACCCGGGTTCGAAAAAAATTGGGGGCGCGTCTTTCTGGAAATCTCATTCGCTTTAATGATCTTTGAAATGGTTTTAGTTCACGATTTTGGCATGTCCAAAACAACATTACATAACAAAATTACCACAATTACACAAAATACTTATTGTTGTCCTCAGAATTTCCATTAATGTCCACCATAAGCGTTGCAGATTTTTTTTTATTTTTGTGTTTTTTTTTTTGTTATTTTTTTTCAACGGGTGATATTCCTCAAGCAAGACTTCAAATGGACAGCATGCCAAGTCCACGCTTCTAAATCCCAGGTAATTTGCATTGGAATCTTCTCAGTCTGAAGTTAAATTTGTCTCAGTCAGTTCAAGACGACAAGGTTACATCATTCCCCTCGACGGCATTAATATTCCACATTAATAAATCCGTCCAAGATACTCTCCACGATTTCTATCTTCCACATTTGGAATCCTATTTGATACCCCCCCCCCCCCCCCGAGCACTTCGGCTTCAAGACGACCGTAGAATGGCCGCTTCTCCTGGTGGACATACCCCAACCACACTCCAAGTCTGGATGTCTTTTTAACCAGTTTTACTCTGCAATCCTTTTTATCCTGTGGTGCAATTGTTGTTGTATATCTTACATACGCAACTATTCATCTTGCATGTCCTGTAATGAATGCACTCATTTTTTTTATTTATGAGATCAGCTTCAAGGTTGGTGAACACAAGGTGGTAAATTCTTGCAACTTTGGTTTTTTGTTTGTTCTTTTTCCTGTTTATACTGTCTGACTGTATTAGACCTTGCGAGCATTCAACAACTTAACTCTACACGTTCCCTGAACCATACTCCTCTTCACTTCTTTGGCCCTTGGACATGGCTCCCACGCCTGTATTTCCTGCTGTGGTTAGCCATTTACCCATCTGCTACCATACACTCCATGCGTCTCAAGAGCTGTGTACGTCAACTGCTGGACTTGGTTATTATGGCAGAACAATACCATTTTTCGACACACTTTTTATCCCATCAAGATCCCTTTTCTCTCCTCATATGATGATACTCACGTCCTACTTACCAAATCATACTGGCACATCCCCACGTTTGTGCATTAGATCCCTTCGTGTTAGAGACTCAATGTTCAATCCTCGCCGTTCCTGGGTTACCCAGTAGGCAGCTGCCCATTTTTTATCATCATTACCTACTGGCTGTGCTATTAACCTGAATTCCAGCCCTGCGCAATTTACTGATCTGAATCCCGGGTGACGACAACCAATAGGGGTTGAAGGTCCTTCCTCTGACGAATCTGTGAACTACCAACGCAGGCTCATCTCATCCCGAATAAAATGACGTCTCCAAAGTTTTTATCACCCCTAGTATAAAAAACCGTAACTAAAAGAAACAGTAACAAACCAGGGACTTCAGTGTTATCTTGTCTAAGAAATCTATGATCTTTTTGTTCCGACTGAGACATGGCTGACAGTAGTATTGGTGATGCAGAACTATCAAATTTCTGACTATGTGCTATACCGAAAGACCGTACAGGACACACAAAATTAGGGGTGGTGGTCTCTAATGTGTAATACAAAACGTATCATGTCGCTTCGCAAGAAGTGATCTTGAACCTAATACTATAGTTAAATATGGTCCATTGAAGTTCGGCCAGATAAATGTAAGAAAATGGCTGGGGGTTGGGTTGTGTTACAGGAGCCGGACAGTGATGTGGACGTCTTTACCTATGATCTTCAGTCTGTTCTGTCAAAAATTGCGAGGGAATTTGATCAATTCCACCTTATTGGTGATTTCAACCTTCCCAATCTTGATGCTGCCGAAATTCTCTGAATTTGTCCTCCTCTGAAATGGCTTTCTGTGACGTGATCAATTCATATTTCCTTACCCGATAATTTTATTCCACTCGCAAGAACTGTACTAATATCCTTGATTAATTTTTACTACAATACATGATCGTGTTTTTAACTTGACTATTTCCAGGGAATATTTTCGTACGGATCATAAGTTTTTAGAATTCTCCATTATGACAAAAGTTGAACGGCTCCAAAAAATTCGCCGTCTTGTGTCCAATTTTAAAAAGGCTAATTTTTCTGACCATTAGAGCTAATTTACAGAGAATGACTTCTCTGAAGTATACAGTGCTGGCACTGTTGATTGTGCATGGTCAATTTACTCATAGTTTACAGTTATACTTGACAGGCATAATTCCTCAGGTTAGAATAGGGACCGCCCACCGGCTTGGGATTGATGCTGATGTACTGGCGTGCGTATGTTTCAACAGAAAAATAATACTCTTTAAACGTGCCAAAAAACCAATTTGGAACATCATTGGGCTAAATTTAGGAAGCTTCGGAATCGTCTCCAAAATATCATTTCTTGTCAAATCGATCAGTATGTTTTTAAGGTTTTGGGGAACTTTGATGAAAACCCAAACGGTTTTGGTCTTTTATTAGATCTAAAACACGTACAAATCTTTGCCTCAAGTCATTCTAGGCAATGATGTATGATCCTTCAACTTCCAAGAACAGCAACCCTTTGTCAACATTACTTTTTTTCTGTTTTACACAACCTTCCCGATAACCTCAAGTTTCCCGAAATTAGGATTCATCATCATGAGTCGCTTGATCCGTCAAAAGTCAACTGATGAAGTCCTTTTGTGAGATCTTAAAACTCTAATGTTTGCGAAGGCCACCGTCCTGATGGTTTGTCTCCACGTGTTTTAAAAGAATGTGCCTGTCAACTTGCATCACCCCTTTGTTCATATTTTTAACATGTTATAGTCCCAAGGTGCTCTACCTACTGCATGGCTTGCATGTAGTCCCTGTCCGACAAAAAGGCAGATAAACAACAAGTAAGGCAATTAAGACCTTTTCTTTGGCTATGTGTGTGTTGTAAAGTTATGGAGAGAGCCTATTTTCAATTGATTTTCCCCTTTACTTAAAGATAAATTTGTATCATCTTCAACTGGCTTTAATCAGGTCCGTTCCACAATCACACAAATGCTTGAGGTATTTCACTAAATCAGTTCTGTTATGGACAACGCTGGGCAGGTAGACATTCCTGAGGTTTTCCGACCTCCCTTGATTTTTCAAAAGCTTTCCATAGCGTTTCGCATACTCTCTTCATAACTGTGGTTTCCCTTTGGCATTCATTCTGATTTTTACAAAGTGGTTTGGAGGCCTATCTGACAGGAAGACGACAAGAGTTGTTGTTGATTGTTCTATTCCGACGGCTTCCCGGTTGTTTCAGGTGTGGCCGCCAAGGCTCTATTTTAGGTCCCTCCTTTTCGTTTTATTCATTAATGACTTGCCAAGCGTTGCCCATAGTGCCAAGATACATATTTGCTGAGGCATGCAAGTTTTTTTAAACATCAAAATGATCCCACTTGGCCATCGTCTCCAAAAAGATCTTAATTCCTTGTTTATTGGAGCAAGTCCTGGGAGCTTATTTTTCATCCATCAAAGGCCCAGGTCCTGACCATGACGAGACGTCATAAACCAGCAAATTCATTTATACATGAATGGTACCCCTTAGTGCAATTGATACTATCAAGATTGGGTGTGATGTTTTCTTCCGAAACTCAACTGGAATTTGTCACATCAACAGAGTTGTGAAAAATGCAATCACAATTGGGTATGATTATGCGCACTGGATAGGTTTCATGCCCCTGAGCGAGTGACTTTGACCTTATGATCCCTGATATGGGTGACCTTGAATATGGTAGCTGCCTTTGGGTGGTACACAAAACAGCAACATTCAGCTTATTGGAAGGTTCCCCAACATGCGGTAGCTACACCAAAATTCCATATGCCATATCCGATCAGGACTGGAGTAAAGCGAGACTTAAGAGCCTCAATCTCCTTCCACTCACCCTCAGGAGAGACACGACTGATTTTTGTTAATTTCTTTTTAGATTTCAAATGGTCATTATAGACCTCGTATCAACAAGTGTCCGAATTCATCGGCTCACAGACGGGACCATCCCACCACAAATCATCTTCTGATCCTTTAGGTTAAAGCCTCAGTTTTGCAGGACTGAGGCACATAAAAGCACCTTTTTCAATCGTAATTGTTTCTTTAGGAACCAGCTCCCCTTTGAAACCATGACAAACTGGTTCTTTTGCTATTTCAAATCTCAGGTAAGTTTGACTTTTTAGATTCCAGATATGCTACCAAGTTTTGCATCCCATCAAACATGTGTAACTGGGGCTTAGGCCTGCACATGTACAAATTGCAGGCCTATGTAGAGATGTTTTGGGGTTTCACTATTTTCTCTTTCAAAATTCTTGGAGTTGGATGGTCCTCAGGTGATTAAGCCCCTGTTTTCCCAGACGTTTCACTGGAATTCTTTTGGTTGCAATATCTAATACGTATATTTTTATTCTTTAATCTTGTGGGCAATATTTCTTGATTTTCTTTTTATGCTGTTTTTGTACCAGTGAATGACGGTAATAAATAAAATAATAAAATAAAAAAATAAAAATAATTACAAGCACTCTGCTCACAATGGAAATTGCAAATGATAATAACTCCTGGCACTGTGTTGGGAGCATGATCTACCATTATTGTAGATAAAACTAGCTCAACCATACTTTAGAGCTGATTACAACTGCTGACGGCGAGACTTAACTCAATCTCCAATATATAACTGCACTTCACAAAGTTCCCAGTCTAAAATTATATATTACCTACAGAATCATGCATCAACATCACCTGCACAATCGACCAATTGGAATTCACATGAATTACTTCATCTGAATTACATTACTTTCCATATATAACTTGTGGGGGAATTCCCTGTCTACATGTTTTGATCTCAAAGCTGACTCGTTTCTAAGTTTACCATTCTTGGGGAATTTCCCCACTTCCCCTATGTGCAATCTAAAAAGGTGCACTTAGCAAAAACAAACTAGGGTATTCCCCTTTCTACTCTTTTATCTAAACAAGTGCTTTTCCCTGACGAAATCTTTCTCAAATAAATTGAGCAATACTTTTTAAAAGTTTAATCCTAAATAAAAAATGAGGCCATATAAACAACTTCTTGTTCCGAAATTTTTGGACCCAGTTGACAATAGTTTTCGCTGCAAATCAAACCAGAGGTTGTGGAAGATTCTAATGAGCTAGCCTGTTTTTGTTTGTCAATTTTTCTAACTCTAATGAGCTTCAGCTCTTTTTGTTTCATCTCAATTTGCATTTTTCCTTTTCCAAATTCCTTCTTGCTTTTTAAATTTTCAAATTCCATCGCTTTTGTTTGAATCTCGTTGCCTTGCAATTTTTCTTTTTCTAATTCAATTTCCTTATTCTTTCTGTTGTTTTTTCCTTTTGAATTTGCATTTCAATTTCTTTTTTGGCTTACAGTTCAATTTTCTTTCTGTTTTTGTTCCATTGCCATCTTTTTTCAATTCTATTGCCAATTGCCTTTTGATCTTTTCAAGTTCTTTTAACTTTGAATCAGTCACTTTTTGCCCTGTTCCAGACCCTCTTCTATCTTTTCCAAAAATGACACTATCCCAAAACATCTTCATGGACAAACTTTCAAAATTATTTTTGAGACTTGCTTCTCATAGCATGTTTGCCTCAAGTCCTAATCTTGGCTAGTTTCATTAAATCATGCTTTCTCAGCTCATCAAAACTTCTCCCAAGTTATTTGCCCTCATGAACACTTCTGGATCAAACTCCAGTTTTGATTTACTCTAAAAAAAATACAGTCATGTTACTAATCTGGAACCAAACTACAATGGTAGTACATGTAATTACACACAAAATTTTTGTTATGCTAAAATGTGCACAATGTTTACAATATTATAACACTGTGAGGTTTGTAAATTCTGAACAATAGGCTCAAATTTATCTCAATTCAATCCGGAAAACGAGCCCCCAATTCTGTTTATGACGTCTCGTAGATGTCAGTCAGAAAACCTTCAAACACAAATTAGAATGAGCCTGGGGCACAAGTGATCAGTTCACCGATGATAGGTCCTCACAGCGAAGACTTCAAAACTGACCGCATGCAAAGCCACGCTTATAAAATCCTCAGTAATATTTCCATTGGAATCTTCTCAGTCCTGAAGATAAAATTTTGTCCAGCAGTTCAAGACGACAAGGTTACATACGTCCCTCGACGACACTAATACTCACAGTATTATCACTTACAAGATAAGATAATCACCACGATTTCTATCTGTCAACAATTTGGAATACCATTGTGATTTCCCAGCACTTTCGGCTTCCAAGACGACAGTAGAATAATTAACAGCACTCTGCTCACGTGGAATTGAAAATATAATAAAATCCTGGCACTGTGTGGGACATAAATCTACCCATTCTTTTAGATAAAATAGCATAACCATTACTGTATAGCTGATTACAAACTTCTGACAAAACTTCTGGCCAAGTTCGCCTTCATACACAATATTCATAAAGTTCCTAAGTCGAATCTTAAACAGAAGATATTACCAACAGAATATGCATAAAACATTAACCGCGAAACAAGTCTATGACCAAAATTCCACAGAAATTATTCATCTGAATCAATCATTTCCATATATAATTTGTGGGGCACATCCCGCATCACAATGTTATGATCTCAAAGCATTTTAAACAAGGTTGATCAGTTTCTAAGTTAGCATTCGGGGGGAATTCCCCACTTCCCCTATTGTGCAATCTAAACAGGTGCAACTTAGCAAAAACAAACTAGGGGTAAAAAATTTTTTTTTTTTTTTTTCCCCTTTCTCTTTTATAGTAACAAAGTACTTTTCCCGTGAAAATATTTTCTCAAATAAAACTGAAAAAATAATATTTGTATAAGTTTAATCAGAAAAATGGAGGCCATATAACACTGTACAATACAAAGATTTCTTTGCACCACTCGGAAGCCTGATATAAATAATAACATATTTTCTTTCCAAGAGCGCCCCCAATTTTCCAACAATTTAGAGATTTTTACAAAGTTGTATGGTAACTGGCTAGTAATATATAAGCTACTTTATAGGCCTACCTGTGAATGGTTAAAGTAGATAATCATTGAGTGGACGGCATATATTAAGCTAGGGCGTATACCAATGGAAAGCTTATTTTATCACAATTTTATATGTATTAACTGTGTCATATATGCTACTCACGATTTGGTTACAGGAGCCAAAATGAAAATCGTCTTTCTAGCAACACCACTTCAGCGAAAGTCAATATTAGGCCTATTGACTTTTACGCTGAGGTGGTGACGTCACCGATTGAACAATCATCCATGCAAGTAAACAAAACCCCATTCACTTGCATCGATCGCTGCTGCACTTAATTTCGAATAGGTGAGTAGTGGAACTCCAACAAATTAAAGAAACCACTGGTAAAGGCCTCTTATGGGTATGCACAGAATGACTTCTTGTATTTATAAGATCCATAAAAATGGTCAGAATATACAGGTAACGGACCTTAAAAGGCAGTCACTGCTTTCTGGAAATGTCCTTGTGTCTCTTTAAATTCACTGCATTTTACAGTTTGATGTAATACAATTTTTACAACAACTCTAAATTTTACAGTATATGCAGTTTAAAAAAATTGGTTGACATTGTAGAGAAGCCCTACTAAGGAAAAAACTTAGGGTGTTCACTGTATCAGTGAATTTAATTCCCTGTTCCGTCGCAATCACTGTAATTACTCACAAAATGGATATGTTTTAAGTCTTTTGATTGATTTAATTTTTTAAAGTATACTGTAATTTTTATGTTAATTTGTTGGCAGAATTGCTGCCAGTAAAATTCTGTAAATTGACAATGGTGGTATTCTGAAAGGGAGACTAACTTTAGACCTGGTTTAACCAGGGTTAGTCCTACAAGAGGGGACCTTTTTTCTTACAACATACTCTTAAAAGTGTGCTGTAACGGCGAGAAAATTTCTCATGGATGGGCTGAAACAGCCCCCATCCATGAGGAATTTTCTCACCCGTTACATTTAACTTTCACAGTATCTTGAAAGGAAAACGGTCCCCTCTGTAGGCCTAACCATGATTTAAACCAAGGTCTAAAGTGCGTCTCCCGGTCAGAAACAAAACCAATATATTTTACTAGTGTACGCTCCTTACGAGGAAGGTATGAATTAATATGAAAACATTACGGCAGAAATTTATAAAGCAATTTCAAATGAACATATATTACAAGGAAAACATGATTGTGCCTGTTCCTTCAAATAACAATTACCAATATATTATATTGAGTGTATTTAGGAATCATATGCCGGTTTTTAAAGGCTGACTCAGATTTCCTGAGGAGGGCGCCCTCAATTTCCAAAAAAATCGTCTTTTTTGCATGTACATAATGCTTGTCCATATACTAATCACTGTGTGAAATTGCTAAGCTTACATGTAAATCAAATTCCTTCATATAGAAAATCACAACTTTGTTATAAAATTCCGGATCCGGAATTTTTGTTATACACAGTATCCTATGGGACGTAATACTACACATAAATGTTTACTGCATCAAAACGAAAAATCTGATTCATCTCAAATTTCGGAATTGTGCATTTTAGGTTACTATCTTAGTTCTAGTTGATTTTTTTTTCATTATAACACCAAAAAATAATATTTAGAAATCTCCGAGTCACGACTTTAATGATAGCATACACCTTTAAAGGAATTGAATTGCCAATTGCTAAATGGAAAATGGGATTACAAATGTTCATTCCATTTCGCAAGAAAGCGAAATCATATGCACATCGTGCAAAATTGTTGGAGGAAAACAATAGTAAAATTTACATACCAGTAGTGAATCAAGATCTTGATAACAAATAAGGTCATGGACCAGTCTGGTGGTTTTTTAGGGAAATTTACCTAACTCTGATCTGTATTTTCTTGCATTTCAGTTGTGAATTCTAACCCATTGGACTAAGACCATTCTTGATGGTTCCAATATTAAATTTCCTTGATTTACACACAGTGGCATAACAGGCGGGGGGCAGGTGGGGCAGATGCCCCCCTGAGACTTGGCCGGGAAAAAATTAGCAAAAATCATGCTTAAATCAGCCGTTTTTTAGCCCTCTGACCGGGAAAAATTGGCCTTTTGACCCCCCCCACCAATAGGAAAAATTTCCGAAGACTGGGAAATTTGCCCCTCAGAGCGGGCAGGCCTGTTACGCCACTGTTTACACACAAAGAAACTCTTTTAGGCTCATTCAAAAAGGTGAGTCTAACATATGAAAAAGCTTTGCAAACATGCCAAAACTTGTGTAGTTGTGGACCAAAGTACGAGGAGGCATTAGTTATATAGTATGCAAAAATGTTCCGAGTGTTTCAATTTTAACAAAAAGTTTATTTGACAACAAAAACTATTATTTACTAACAGTGCACATAGTCTTATTAAGACTTTTCAGTGTAGGCCATAGACTTACTCAAACAAAAATTACAACATCATATTTTCAAAATTTTAGTTGATTTTAAAGACTTGATACATTCGGAAAATCGAATAAATAGAAGCAAGTTCAGAAAATGAATGCGCTGCATGCATCTGGCCAATCTGAGCGACCCTAATTTCAACTTGCCAGGTTATAGAAATCCAGACAAAATTCAGTGTAATTTCAATGCACTACTACTACATGTATATAACCAATTAACCAATTATGACAATTAAAACTATAATACCCCCAAGCAAAATATCTAGGGTTGTAGAATTGGTCTAAAGGCTTAGAGTTCCCGATGACGCGGATCAATTTCAAACCAAACGCGTTTTTTGATGTACATAATGCTCGTCCATTATATATCATTGTGTGAACATAACTAAGCTCAAATTGAACTCCGTCATGTATAGAAATCACAACTTTGTTCTAAATTCCGGATCCGGGGAAATGTGTTGTTATACACGGTATCATATGGCACGTAATACTGTCATGTTTACGGTGAAAAGCTTTGAAGCTGAACAATTACCTGCAATTGATGTTTGCATGATGTGTGTGAAATACCAAAAGTAGCAAATATTAGGCTGAACATTTCTGACAATGTTCGCATCTTTTGTACAGGGTCATTCCAGAAGTTGGGTACACAAAGTGTGACAGGGGGCAAAATTTGAAACATATGTGATTGAATTTTTTGTTATATATCCCTTTTTAAGTATCTGATATGGGGAAATTCCAAAATAGTAAACAATTTTTGTGGATTCTTGACACTTGTAATGCTGCATCAAAAAGTTTGTGCTGGAGTGCAGACAAGGTTTCACATGTAACATGGACACCAAACTTCATTCTTTAAGTCTGCACCAAAGACAATGACAATTGAGATGGTGTCACTTGGCATAGCTGCTGAAATAGGTATTGTGAATGTAGACATGGCTGGAGGAAAATTTTAGAACCAAGGACTGTGTAGACCCTTTTAAAAGAAAATCAAAAAGTATTTTATGTAATGTTGTGGTTTATACACTTTGGTAGTATAGTTTTATAATGAAATCATTGTTTAATTCAACAGGAATTTCATCTGACATGAAAAAGAATATGACTTCTAATAAACCATGGCCACTTCTTTGACAAGTTTTATGCCATAAAATAGGGTGAACATTAGTGTTAGATACTTCAGTGGGCAATATGTTTACAATTATTTACGTGTAACTGGGAACCAAATCTTTCGTGTCCAGTACAATGTGAAACACAGATATGCTCAGTATTATTTATACCAATAAAAAAGTTGCCTTTGTTCACACAATGATATTACATGGCGATTTTACTGACATGGCAAAGGTTCTAAATGTTATTTTTTTGGAAAACAAAAGTAATTAAAGAATGTGTAATGTATTAAGGGGTTTCACGCGTACAAGTTTAAATCGATACCAAAGCACAAATTTCACAAAAAATTGTTGCATATTTGGGAAATGTTTGGTATACTTCGTTTTGTTAAAATGACCACAACTTGATCATACCTAGTTGTTTTAATGAAAAAAAAAAAAATAAATCACCTATTGTACATAAGAAAATTATCATACATTTCCCCACTAAAAATACAGGTTTCGCGCGTACGGTGTCCATCGGCACCAAAATTTTCATTGAACTATATTTCCTAATTTAAAGCAAAATCAACAAACACCATTTTTCAAATCATGCACATTAATTCCACCATGATGGAATAGATAGGTTTGTTTGCAGAAAGGCCATTACACAGTTAAAAATTTAACTCCAAAGTTTTTCACCCGTAAACATTTTTGTGGACACCAAAGTACTTGTGTTACAGAGTGATTGTGTGTAAAATATTCATTATTTCTGGAAATTTGATGTTAGTTGGACTTAAATTCCTTTCTGTTTTAGTAATTCTTTAAAAATTAAATTTAAGTACACCAATATTTCACTTGGTGTGGTTTTTACCATCATTTTTTTAGGTTTCATGCGTAACATGATTTTGTGGACACCAAATGTTACAGGGTGATACTCTTTTTTGCCCTCGGTGCACAGAGAGACAAAAACATGAACAGATAAATTATGCCTTAATTATTCATGATCAGGATCCCAACTATCAGTATTATCTGCTAGAAGTCCATTTTAATGTCAGGAAAATGATCAAAATTACTATTTTTTACAACATTAAAAAATGTCACACCATTTTTACCTAAAAACTAGTAAAATGTGCAGGTTTTTGATGAAATAACCATGTAAACTTTATGCAATTCATTTAAGTTTGGTATCATTTTAAAGCGTGCAAAGAGCTCTACAGTTTTAAACAACTGCCAAAGAGAAACAATTAATGGGTAAATCAGCAAGGCTGAATCCATGATGAAAAGAGGCAACAACTGATTGTGTACCCAAGTTCATGGAATCCCCACATACTAAAAAAACACTACAAGATCATCCTCGTCCTTTACAAGACTACACAATGTACCATGTTTGTAAAGTAGTTCAGTTTATTCACCATTACAACTAATAAGTATACAAAGATTAGCAATGGCAAGTTGACCAAACGTAGAAGCTTAGTCAAAGCTATTGCCACCCGCAACAAAAGTTACAAAAAAATGGGGCAGACGAGATGAGGACAAAGTACAGTGACGATAGACAACAAAATGTGCATCATGGACTAAACGAGACAAGACGAGACAAGTGAGACAGACGCTAATGTTGGCACTGGCAGTAATTAAAAAAACAGACTTTAAAGGTCCATGGCCCGATCGCTAATTAGCTTGTCCCCCAGAAGCCCCGGATTTTACCGGAAGTGGTCACCATATTTGTATCAGAAGAAAGTACATTTTCTCATTTCCCTGTGAAATTGTAGCGCTAAAAGATGTTTGGTTTGGATGTTAATGAGCAAAAATGTGCCCATTTGGTTGAACCACTATTAAACATTTTACACGGTTGCTCTATGGGACTTCAAAAATCCGTTTTTTTAGCTTCACACCCAAAACGGATTCAAATATTGGACGTGAAAACTTTGCAGATGGAGTTTTGGGGTCAAGGTCATCAGGCAATATGAAAACTTCATCTATAGTGAAATCGGACCATCCTCCTTAATTCAATGGTCAAAGTAAAATATAATAAAGGTCAAAGTATATTTGTGAAACAAATATTGTCGTGACAAGCATAGAGGACAATTATGGTTGAAAGGTGTGCTTGATTCAACCAATTACCATTGCACATGATTAACAAAGCTAATGGGCCTTAGAAAGAGCAAGTGACAAGAACAAAAAAATGCTGGAGACAGATCATTAAGTCACAAAAAAACTATGGCCCAACTATATTAATTTAACCTTATTTATACTTTGAACGGGGTACAGACATAATGAAAAAACATTTAAAAAAAAAAAAAAAAAAAAAAAAAAAAAAAAAAAAAAAAAAAAAAATATATTTGTTTTCTTTAATGGTAATTGGTGAGTACTATAGCAGATTCAAATTAAGTGAGACTCCCTGCATGTTCCAATAGGGATGATGGTTGCAATCCCCGGACCATTGATGCGAGGGTACAGGCCTTTGTTGCCATTACAAAAATATTTGCAAATGGATTTCAGTTTTTCTGGCCTAAGATGTGTACTAAGGGACAGGGTCTTCATACATACAAAACCCCGGGATAAAAATAAGGAATGGTTTAAGACATTTGGGCAACAGTAAACATGTCTTTGTGGCAAAATCGGTCGGATCAATATTTGAATGCTACTTGCTTATACGCCTCAAGATCAACAAACCGAGCTGGTACAATTTGTGACCTTACTTCTGAGACCCCACTTTTGAGACCCTACTTTTAACATTCATCAATTCATCCTAATTGATGTTGATGGATGATGTGTGTGTGTGTGAAATACCAAAAGTAGCAAATATTAGGCTGAAATCTGATTTTTGTACATAATAAAAACACACAAGATCATCCTCGTCCTTTACAAGACTACCACGTTGTAAGTAGATTCTCAATGGTAAGGGAATATGGCAACTATTTAGTAATTTAGTAAGCTGTGAAAAGATGAGTAGTTGCAAAAGAATTATGGAGAGTTTTACCATCTACAGTTAATGTATTAGCATAACTACAATGATTTCATTCAAATATTTCATTATCCCAATGACTGAAATGTGCACATTTAATGACTGTTGATTAATAGCTTTTCACTACATTTGTAAGCCATATACAGCAAAGGCCATAGGCATATACCAATACTAACATAGCTTGTCCATACCACCTCAAATGGGAAAAAGAGAGGGGAAATATTTTCATCAGTCTAATCAACAGATTGTTGTTAGTATTGTGATGAGAGAGTGGCTTATTTAAGCTGGAAATGTTAGGTTCAATCAAAAGGCTTACAATGCAAATAATAGCTATTACAATTACTTTATCTTAATTTCAATAAGATCTAAAAGAAAGTCTATAAGAAACTAGAATTTTGCGGTTCTCGGCTTTCGCGCTCGCTATATTCAAAGAATATAAGCGGTGGGCCGCCCCATGACCTTTGACCCTGGCACATGACCTTTGACCTCATCACCATATCGTTGTTGGGCTTAAGGAAAAACCTCATATGGCATTGACCTTCTAAGAGCAAAACCAAATGTGCAATTTCTGGTGGTACAACTGACAAAACGACCTGTTTCGCGATATTGTCGTTTTGCAAGTTCGAAAAATACTTAAAAGAGATCTTACGTACTTCTTTAAACATCAATCATAATTTTAACAACTGATTTGACAAACACTGGACAATGGGTTGGTTTGTCCAGTTCTGACTTTACATCTGAGGTTTTGCATTTGACTTTAAAAGTACATATGAGGTTTCCTGCCAGCGACGCTATAAGGGCTCCGAATGGTTCACCTATGAGAGAAGTTTATTTAAATTGAAAACCTCAAACTTGTAATAAGGTCAATGTTACTTTTTAGCCCATTTTTCAACTTGACCTCACATGACCTTTGACCTTGGCACATGACCTTTGACCTCATCAACATATGAGGGACACCATGGTGCACCTATGACAGAAGTTTGGTTCCAATTGAACTTCAACTTTTCAATTGAGGTCGATTTTAAAAAAAACTTAACAATTTAGTGACACACACATACATACACCCACACACACACACGCACAACGGATTGCTAAGTGGTCCTCCAGCTAAAGCTGGCGGCCCACAAAAATTATTAGTCACAAAATGTTATGAAAACCTCTAAACAAATCTTTTAAGAGTGATGAATTTTGATCCACTGTATTTGCACTTTAAGGCTTTTAGTAAGTTCGCCTAGTATGTCTTAAGAATTTGAGCAGGCGAAAAAACCTGTTGAAATTATGAAATGAGTTTACATGGTCACCTTGTGAAGCGCTGTGAAAAAAAAATATTAATTATTGTGGCCATGACACACTTAAGACACTATCAGTTGATTATCCAGAGTCAAAATATTTGGAATTTGCAGAGATGGTTTAAAAGGGAAGTATAAGTCCGTAGAACCCTTAAAGTTACAGGGTTCAAAGATATGGGACTCTCCATTCAGTTACGTGTTGTCAGGGCCGTAGCAAGGGGGGTGAGGGGGGGTTGAAAATTGCAAAGGTAGCTTATGATGTTGACGGTCCGCTTAAAGTTGACGGCGGTCTAAATGTGTGGTTTCAATGCTTGTGGAGCCAGGCATGGTATATGAAGGATTAACAGTGGTTTAATACTTATTGCATTACGCCCCAAATGGGCTGGTGTGTTCTTTATACTGTTTCTCAATGCTGCGAGGGTGTCCCGTTACCTACCCCCACCAACCACCCACCCCCTCCCCACAAGGATGTGGAGATTACAGGCAATGTTAACCCGTTTTCACAAACCAACTGCGACATCAACCGACACAACAACAGGGGACAAAGTGATCCCTTGTGTCTTTCTGCCTTAAGGCAGGGGACCAAAAAGACGAAGTTGACTGAGGGGAGTGCCTTTCTTTGTTGCTTACCTTACGGTTGCCCACTCTAAACTGCCTATAGATGATGTGACATTTTTGTTTATGTTTATGGCGCGCTCTGTTGGTGTAAGAGAAACTGGCAGGGAAAGCCTGTACACTGTGCATGGGGAAATTCGTTTTTTGCTGTAAACTTTAGTTTCGAATTAAATAATACAACTTTCTTATTCAAGCATAATAAGCTAATTGTTCCCAGCTGCATTGTTGTGAGACCAATTTAGATCAGGAAAGATTACTGACAATAAATTTATAACCAGATTTTATGTGGTCTGTCACAGACAACTGACTGTCATATTTTGCCTGCCAGAAAACAACAGGGGCTGTCCTGGATGTCAACAAGTGACGTCATAGCTCACTTCATCTATAACTACAATGTACAAACGCACCCGTTCAGGAAACTTCATTTCTTCATATCGTGCGAATGGTAACATTAACTGTCAGTGTTCTCGAAGGTCTTGAAAGCTACTTGGTATTGACAGTCTACCGAGCATGGAATTTGCAAGGGTTGACCAGCTCCCCTGGTGAGAATATCGGCACACGATGATGGGCACCCCCGGAAAATGCTAATTCATAGAATCACAGGCCATTTTCCTTGTAGAGAGATAAGTACTCAGCTAAAAAAATAAGTATCCACACATTCGGATTTACACTCACCCTAAGTAAACCCTAGAATACAATCTAGATCATAAAGTATCATTTTGGCCAAATCCGAGCCTTTTTTTGAGTCAACTTAGGGATGTGGTCCACGTCCTAATTTAACAATGTCGTGCCATAAGGGTTTGGGGGGGGGGGTAATTAGAGGTGTGAATCTTTCACCCCCTCAATTTTTGAAATAACATGTTTTTGTTACTTTAATCTTGCTGAACATACACTGACAATTTAAGAGATTTCAAGAAGCTGATGTATTGACAGAAAATAAAAGATGTTCATGAATAGTGATAATGCTATCTACTGTAGTGCCTGCTGACAGCTGTAATATAATCAATGCTTTAGAGTTGTAAACGCCAGTGATTTCTTTGCTTATATAATTGTTCAAGAGATCCTATGTTTATGATCTTTAACATGTGTTTTTCTTATAACAAAAATCATTGATCATTGTCTTTGATTTCATTTATTTTCTTGGGGGGGGGGGGGTAAGCCAATCATTACACTGGATTGGTGGCAAAGGTAAAAACCTTGTGGGCGAGGGGTCAAGATGGACCTAAGGGTGTATATGTAGTACTGTTAATAAATCGGGTGGTGCACAATGACAGAACAGCCCATTGTCAAGAGCACGACATGGCCACCAATGGGAGAAGGCACAATGGCCATCAAAAACTGACCAATCACAATGGCCAATTTCAATTTCCCTACAAAATGCGCCCACCACTCACACACATCAAGACTGAGAGAGACAAATGAACTATGCATGTGTTTACTATATTGCTACAGTAAAAATGTGCAGCTATAATTGTTTTGGTATACGCCTTTCTTTCTGCTTGAATTGTCACTGGTCACCCTTGAATTGAGCAGTCTTTATGGGCATAAATTTCACGCACATGTATTAATAGCTACATCATCTCTCACGTAAATAAGGACATCTTTCTCATATGCTCTTCAAAGGTTTACCTTTTGGTTAAATATATAACCAAGTACACAACAAGGATACACCCCACACCACTTCCCAGCAATCTTTGTCAAGGCTCCTTCTCTACCTTAGGCAAATTCTTGTACGGAGATCTTCGTGCCCGTTCATCTTCCTTTATGAGAAAAAAATGGGAAGGAAAAATATGAGTTGATTTGATTGACTAACAAATGGCATCACGATTGTCTTAAAATGTCCTTAAATATTGTACATGTGGCTAGTCTAGGTAGGCATGTGCAGAATTTCCGTCAAGAGGGCTCCCTTCATCAGGATTTAACATAGGTTTATAATGCGCTTTGATGAAAAAATGGCATAACATCACTATTTAACCTAGAACAGTGATCAGCCCTTCATCATCACTTTCCTTGCCTCGGCTAAATAAGAATACCCATTTTGTCTGTTGTCATTTCAAATTTTTCAGAACATCCCTGGGAAAAAAAGTAATGTAAACTCATTCATGTAGTGCCAAACCTTTGTTAAAAATTCACGCTTTCAACATAACGAAGATACTAGGCCAGGTCGCATCTCCACTGTATATTAAAATCACCAAAGGTGCTGAATTTTGATCGTTCTCCGCACTCACAATTTTTTACATATTCAGCTTGGGCTTTCTGAGAAAGTGCACGGCAATACACAGCATAGTTATGGACAATGCTCCTTTTACACAGTAAAGTACCTGAACTCTCTCCAATTTCAGCTTAATATACTAATCGGGCTATTATTGCGGCTTGTTGCCTCGATAATAATTTTTGAATCAGACGACAACTTTCTGACAGTTTCCTAGGTTCAGAGGTCATTATACGCGAGGTGTTAGACTCCCCCACCAAAATATGTACGGTTCACACCTGTAATTAAACTGCCTATACTACTATGTACAAACGCACCGTCAGGAAACTATTCTTCACTATCGTGCACTGGTAACTTAAATGTCAGTTGTTCTCAGAAGATCTGGTATTGGGGACGTCTACTAAGTCTGGACATTGTCTAGGGTTTTAGACCAATCCTGGTTGAGATATCGGCACACGATGGCGGGCACCCCCGGAAAATCGCATAAATTGCATAGAACACAGACCATTTTCCAGGAGAGAGAGATAAGTACTCAGGCCTCAAAAACTTCGAAGTAATCTCAACACCTTCGGAGTTACACATGCACCTTAAGTAAAACCCCCCTAGAAAGTACACATCTAGATCAAAATTACAGTCTTTTGGCCAAATCCGAGCCTTTTTGGCAGGCGGTGACGGTCCATTGATTTTCGTTACTAATTGTGATTAGAGGTTGCGAACTGTGTGTAAGACCAATGCCGACATATTCGCTAAAATCGACCGTTGGCCCCAATTTTGACTCATCATTTCATTTAATAATTAACCAACAACCTCTACAGCTTTTGGTATATAGGTAGAAAACTCTATTTTTTGGAGCAACTTTTCACTCAATCCAACAAAAAGATGTTGGATGAGGAAATTTGGAGAAAATTTTGAAATTTGACTAGTTTAGGGGATGTTTTGTTTCAAATTGCCGTTGCTTTCTCTCTTACATACAGACCACAATATGATCGCGTTGGAGAACTTTTCTGGTAGCGTTGTGGAGGTTTTTGTACAGAGATGGGACCAGTATATAGCTCGCACCATCGCCAAATATCTTTGCCCACCACCGAGCCCGAGTCGGTGATGTTGTTTCATTTGCATTCATATTCAACTTCGTAACTAAAGCCCACAAAACGCTTCTGAAATTAAAAGGCGAGTCTGGACAAGGAGATGATTGCGTGCAGGTGCATTTAAATGCTGTTGTACCGGAGCTGCGGCGCACCATGCCATGGCACTGCCATGACTGCAAAGTGCTGTTGAGGCTGTACTGGGAGTGAAAAAAGAGTGTGAGCGGGGCTGTGGCCTGTGCTGTGTGGTGGGCTGCTACAAAGCACCATCACCAATCAAAGGCTAGACTGGTATTGTCGTGAAATGCAAATGCCCAATGCTTTGTGTATGATGTTTGTTTTGAATTTTTCATACGATAGCATTGGTTTATGGCTTTTCACTGTTAGTCTACTGATCAACCAGGCTGAACCAGCAACGCCCTACAACATTGTAGTGGTACATCAAACATGAAACATTGTAAGTTTGGTACACGACAGCTTGGGTGAATTTAGTATTCTGCCACCTTAAAATTTTGACACTTTAGACATGCGTTTATTCCGTTATCGTTGCCGAATTTGTAGCCTGTGGCAAGAATACTAAATTCATGGGCAAATTCAAGCAGTTTGATAGCCAGTCATTCATAAAAGTGGGTTCCCGATCTGTTCATGGTCCGATTTTTAGGTTTCTGGAAATGTGCCTTTTTTGGGTCACCCTGATTCATTTGTTTGACCACCTAACCAACTACGGAATAAGCTTGTTAACGAAATAAACACATGATGCGATGGGTATGTTGGTCCAACTCTGACATCACAGGGCATAACAAGATACTGCCTTGGTTTCTCCCTCACATTGAATCACATTGACACAAGGCAAAAGCATCAGATTACAAATTTTGGATTTCACATCAGCCCAGCCATTTGGATATTAGAAAGCAAAATGTGTTAGCTAAGTTTAGAGAATAAAGGTATATTGGGGATCCGCTACGTCATCTTACATACTAACGAACCCAAGGCGATACCATTAGTTTTAAGCTGGAAGAATATGGGTGGCCCCCCCCCCCTCCCCCCCCCCCCCCCCCCCCCCCCCCCGCAGGGGTTGCGTGGGATCATTCGGTAAGAGATTACCGGTGTGAAGCATATAGGTCCGGCAGGAACCCAGTCCGGGCTCCATACACGATAACGGGATAAAGCATGAAACTAACCTTGCGTGAAGAGTCAACTAAGTTGAGTGCCTTATTCCTTGCCGTTGTAGTCGGACTATGAGTCGCCATACTATAATTCAGGAAAATTTCACTGTCAATCATTTCGCCTAAATCATCAAAATCATACCCTTTATGGTTCTCGTCGTAAACAGCTTTATCAATTTATAGGCCGACTCAGAGATTTTAAATATAATTTCATTTTGAGTAGAAATTAAAAATATTATTAATTTTTTGTTTTTTATAACTTTTTAAATGTTCAATTCCAAAGTTGGATGAATCGGGTTTCAGTGCCATAGGAACCGTGTAATGTCATATTCACTATGCAATTTTAGCTTATTTCATAAGAAAGTCATTGAATGCTGAAATGATAAAATGTTCAGGCCAACTGTCATAGTCAATGTACCAAGTCGGATATGAATAAAGGTTAGCAATAGCACCAATCCATGTTTATATTAGGCCTGTGCAGCGTTGCGGTGCCACAGGGGCTTTTGCCCCACCAATTTTTCTTTCCCCTCGTTTGCTCCCCCCCCCCCCGGCCGAAAGAAAATGATGGATTTTTTTTGACAAAATTCGGCAATTTGGGTGCCAAAAATCGCCAAATTGGTTAGAACACTGAGCAGATTTTGGGCCAAATTGGTGAAAAATCCCAAATATTGTTACTTCCCACCAAAAAATCATTAAAAATTTCCCCCCCCCAAAAAAAAAAAATCACTGTTTTTCCCCCCAGAAAAAGAGGTCTGGCGCCGCCACTGTGGGCATGCAACTTTTACATTGTGCAGTAATTTTGAGTTACATGCAACGGTGCCTGTATTCCTGTAAATTCGAAGCCTCCGCAGGATAATTTATCAGCAAATCGGCAATTTTCTTGCTGGATTTTTCTGGTCGTACCACGGGAGATAAAAAAACTGATTGACACTGCTGCTACTTGTGACCGTTTTCCCCTCAGGAGACCCATATAGCTGATGGGACTTGAACGCTTTCCCGTCGTCCTGAAATTTTAAATTTTTAATCACGAAATGAGGTCCTAATTACAAGGTTCTATGCTGACATTTGGATTTTTGTGAGCCTAATAACATTTTTTGAATGTAAATTTGCTCAGGTTTAAAATTATCATTTGTTTAGTTTTAAAGTCCCACTTCTGGTAATAAGTTCTTTTGTTTTCTATTGGTTTTTTTTAAATTTAAAACGTCATTCTCTCAAAATGACTAAAATATGTGCTGACCAGTTAGAACCTTGTAATCTCGAACCTCATAATATATAATTAAAGGTCAAGAACTCACCAAGTATTAATCTTATTGTCCAATCAAGGAAACTACACTGTGCATTATTTTTGTGGCATGTAACGCTAATTTAGAGTAGCAGCACAGGGGCATGTGACTTTTAATTTGGCATTCATTTCATACTGCACACATGCTGTAGCTGTTAATACATGGATTTATTGAGAATAAAAAAGGTGGTATTGTTCTTAGCCTCTGCCGTGTATTGTATCTATCGTGTCGTATCACACAGACGGCAGCATTATTTTCAAGGGGCACTACCCAGTGCTCGGATTTAGAGGGGGGATTTTTTAACATGCACAAAAATTGCATGTAACTTTGGCCCTCTCTGGACTGCAGGAATTTTCCCTGTGCATTGGCATGTAAAAATTGTTGTATTTTCAACCATTTTTACGAAAAATCAGAGGGTGTGCACGTAGTAATGTTATTTTCTAAATCGAGCCCTGGCACACATGATCCTCAGCCTGAACCCCCAAACCAGAGATACGGTTGATGATAGCTATATAGACTACATGTCCCGCAAATAAATCGTGGCCAGCGTGGAACACTTGGTACGCACGTAGCAGCACGGCAATGAATTATTTCTGCTGAGCATAACCTTTTTGTCTTCTTTCCTCTTTTACATTTGGACATTTCATATATCAGCCTAACGTAAAGGTTATGCCGCTAGGTACAGGGACTTGGATCCACAATAAGCCACACCAAATTTAATGTCATCTGACATAGTCAAAGATTACAAAACTTACCTCAAACAGGACTGTAGCATCTACAATGCTACAGAAAAAGCATCCGCACATTATTGTTTTCATACAAAACCCAGGGGGGGTACTCGACCCAAAAATTGGTGGTACGGGTGTGCGTTCCACGGGTTAAAACATCGACCCTGTTTTTTATAGTGACCAAATATACAAAAATATGACCCCCATTTATAAGTTGGTTCCGAAATTTCGACCCCCATTAACTATAGTTGGCTTTGAAATTTCGCCCCTTTCATAGTAATCTTAGCAAAATCGGTCCATTCTATTAGGAACTTTTTACTAATCAGAAAATAACCATTTTTTTTACGTGTAATTTTAGCGGAAAATCGAAAAAAATGACCATTTTCATAGTAAAATGCTGACCACCAAAAATGAAAAATGGACCCATTTATATAGTAGCAATGAACCTCAAAAAAAGGGACCCATTTTTAGTAGCTGGTAGAAAAAACGACCCCCATTTATGTAGGCGTGAAAATGCGACCCCAATCGGCCGGGCAAATATGTACCCACCCTTTTCCACTGCGTACCCCCCCCCCCGGGATCCAAAAGAGAAAAATTGTTCTACTAATCGGATGAAATTTTCACACTCGGAATATTTACTCCATAAAAAAACTGTCATGAGTGAGTGGTTGCCAAAGGTTCGGAGTTTGAAGGGTTCAAACGTAACATGCGTTGGTTTGTTCATCAATAAACATTACGATTCTCCCTAAGCACTTTTGGGTGAAAGAAATGTGAACCCATTGACACATGTGGTGTATTGGTTTTAAGATGGCTTTATCTTATTGTGGATACCCAAGTCCCTGTACAGCGCCATAACCTTTACGTTAGCTGATATCGATAATGTCCAAATGTTGAAAAGATGAATGAAAGACAAAAAGGTTATGCCTCAGCAGAACTAGGCAATGCATGGGCATATTTACGCAGTCTCTGTAATGAGATGCAAGCATGGTCACGCTTTGTCTACTCTGAATGCTCTATGTGCGCGGCAAGGTGTCTCTCTATCCGCTGGCCACAATTCTTCTGTGGAAACCGTAGTGTCACGGTTCCATAACGTTATGGAATTGGTGAGGAAATGCTAAATTTTAGCGATTAAAATATACTTGTTGTATTTAAAAAGTCCCATAATTGGGACTCACATGCGTTTCTTTACCAGTCTGCCTGCACCAGTCTATTGGTCCCAACATGTGTATCGCTATGACATTTTGTGGTAGCCTTCAATTTCGACCACTGAAACGTGTCCCCGTCCATTTTCATATAACACCGTGCTTTTACTAAACACTCGTCTACCTTAGCACCAGTAATATCGCAATTTTAAATCACTGAAATACAAGCTAAAGGCTTCATTTTAGCCACCTGGCAATACAAAATCATGCTTGGTCACCGGTTAGAATCTTAAGTACAAGTCTTGAAATTCATTAAAGTCCAGGCCCGATAGCTAATAGCCTAGTCCCCAAAATCCCAGATTTTACGCGGAATTGTTCAATCAGTTTTGGTACAGAGAAAGTACTATTTCTCATTTACCCTGTGAACTAGGGCCAGAGGAGGTTTGGTTTGGAAGTATGCTCGAAAATTTGACTTCCCAATTTGGTCGACCACTATTAATTTACACAGTACTATGGGGCTACGAAATCACGTTTCTGCTCTCACATCAAAACGCATTGAAATATCGGCGCGAACTTCACCTACAGGTGGGTTTTTTGGTGAACCAATCTATCAAAATGAAAACTTCATATCCTTAAATCGGGCCATCCCCCTTTAAATTTCGACTTCAATAAAAAGTTGATGAAGATATTGTACGACTATCGCTGTTGCGCAACACTCTAAGAATACTTTCAAGGTGAATCGGGTAATTTATTCACAATAAGCGTGAAAAATTCTTGGAGAATGTGAGACAAAATTTTGTCATATCATTTCACAATTTTGGCATGACTCCGCCATTGATTAAGTTAATGGCATTATGAAATATAACCCATACAAAATTTGCAAAATATCAAAAATATAATATTTAAATTTGAATTAAACATTCTATTCAGCAGCGATGGGGAGTTTGTTTCTCTTGCTAATGGTACCTTTAAAACTAATGTTTTGATAGCAAAAAATGAGTGATTTCTCTACCCGGTTGCAAATTTGAGCCGCTAGCAAGTTGCAAAAAAATTCCGGTCCGTAACTATTAATAATTATAATTTGTTTTTTTTTTGACGCGCGAATTGTATCCCTTAAACGGATCAATGCGTGTGCGGCTGCCATGGAAGGCGCTCAGCACATCAGAGAACCATAATACAAGAACAGAATTTATTGCCCAGAACGCGATTTTAGAAGCAGGAGGAAAACCGAGTAGAGTACCCGGAGAAAACCTGCGGTGAAACGAGTATGAGATCGAGAAACCCAAATTCACATAAAGCCACCCAGGGAGAACGAGCCCTACCAGGAATGAACCCGAGACCTCAATGGTGAAAGGCGAGGGAAGATACGCGGCACCAACCCGTCCGCTCAAAATGCCAGCTTTTATTTGGCATTTTTAGCCTTTAAATGCATTAGATTATCATTGTCTTGATTTTTTTTTAGCGAGTATGTTGTAATGAGTAATACATTAGGGATAGACTTCCAACATGATGATTTCACCGCTGAAGTGTATGGCTATGATCCCAGTTTTAAATCTAAGTCGAGAACTGAGACTGAGCGAGTCTAGACCAGTGAAGCAGTGGAGTGTAACTGTATACCTTAACCAGCTTTGTTTCTGGATCAAATCCATTAGAACGAGATTTGTTAAAATACTAAAACCAAAAACGCAACTTCTCAACTTTAGAAGGGATTTATCCCATAATTTGGTTATGATCCCGGGTGAAGATTGTACTCGCAGGGAGCTTCACAGCGCAGCGAGATGAATCTTGACAAGAAAAGCCAAAATATTAATCATCGCCGGTTGAAAAATTACCTAATCCCACCAGAACGGACAGTGTAAATGCATAAGGTAGGCCTATATCGCAGTTTTAAATAAAACGGAATAAATCCAACCCTAAATTTGATGGCATTTTTAATAAGTTTAGGAAAAAAATGACTTTCACATGTTAAAAAATAAAGTTTAGCTTTCTTTTTAAGATGAATATTATTGCCTGCACAGAGGATTGAAGCGTCACACGCTGTCTTTAGGCAGCGTTATGATATTGCGCTGCGCTCACACACAATCGTGTTGCCCGTCTTGAAGTGGTCCCTGTTGACGGAATTGCTGAGATTACTGGACCTTCCACCGCCTGTTTTTTAGAAGTCAACTTAGGTATGTGGCCACTGTCACTAATTTTAACAATGTCGGGCAGTAGGGTTGGGGGTTAATTAGAGGTGTGAATCTTACCCATTCAATCATCACCCAGCATATTACTCAAACACCTTTGTTCTAATACATGTGCCATAAGATCATTTCTGTCACAGCTTGAAATCTTATGCATATGAGTGCATGGCCTGGGAAGTTGTAACATTATAAAGATGCAACATTGAATTAATGGTGTTGCAGTGCTGGGATGTGCATGGCCATGTTTACCCTAAAATGGCAAATTGGGTGAAAGAGGATGAAGAGGATGTTCTCATACATGTGCATTGAAAGATCATGTTGTCACAGCTTGAAAATCTGTAGGCATATGAGTGTATGGCCTGGGGAAGTGATAACAATTATAAAAGTATGCAACATTGATATAATGGGTGCAGTGCATGGTAGTGCATGGCCATGTTACCCTAAAAATTGGAAATGTGGTGAAAGAGGTATGACACCTAAGGTTGATCAAAGAGCTGAAGGATGTCTTTTCCTCAAAATGAAGTGTGTAGGTACATTAATCACTTAAATCTTACAAAAATTATACACACTTGTGGGGTATCTAAAGGGGCTCACAAATTGTACAAACCCCAAACAAACTTTTACCCCAAATTTTATATTTAATTTTACCCCAAAATTAAAATATGGTGGATGTTCCACTCCTATTAATTCACACTTTGGTATCAAGTTATCAGCATGAAGACAAAATGATACCCTAACTTGACCTTAGAGTAAGCTCCATTGAAATGGAGGCATTATTCAATTGAGTCGATACAATTTTTCAATGGGTGGGGTACTGTTTCTTCTGCAGCAGAAGATTAATACTGATTGACCACAAACCCTCATGCAGTGGAGTCTATTGTGTGTATACATCCATCCATTGTTTACACTTCTTAGCTGTTACTGTACTGGAGGCTGGTGCAAGAGTTCTATCTTTCCATGCATGGCAATGGTCAGTGATATAATACCCTCTTGCAGCACTAGTGATAGTGACAGTCCTGGCTTGCACTAATGAGACTATCCTAACCTAAAGGTAGGATGTAACGTTTTTCGAGTGGTTGGGTAAGATTGCAAAATTTTGCTTGACCAATTTAAAGCTGTAGAATGACGTCTATAGCCAATTTATATCCAAAAATAATACTTCCAATGTTATACAATTGTGTACAGAATTACATTGTTTGTATGTATATTTTAACATGATAGCTGGAACATTTCATTAAGCAGCTAATATTTCATGTGTGGTAAACAGGAACAACTTTGTACAGCAATGTATGGACAGATAATATTACTACACAAAGTGAGTTGGCCTTTGCGCTTGTATAGAAGTTCCCTTTAAAAGGAAGTTGGTAACCTGAAGCTTGTGTTCCATGCCAATGCGATTTTCACTTCACAATAATACCAGATTTATCAGAAAAAAGTAACATGAACTGATGTCTTTTGTTGCACAATAAAGGTTGATCATTATGATTGATGCTTGAATAGTATTCATTACAATATCGTGTTACAAAACTCAATTTGTTGTTCATTTCACAAATTGTGCACTAAAATGCAGAAGAGGGTACTTTTTACGGGAAGTGTCTGTGTTAAATACGATCACGGCCGTTTACAGTAATTGCAAAGTTTTGTAAACCTGGGGTACTTTTTTTCAAACTTAGTGTCAGGCTTTGTTATTTGTTTTCAATGTGTGTAAGAACTAAATTTTAAGGAAAATAGAAAGCACACCTGAATTAGTTTCTCCTTTATTACTTTTTAATCAACTCGGAGTTTGAAAAAGGAGCCATTTTTGTAAAAAATGCAAATAGTTTTTAATGAACATTTAGATAAAATGTCAAACGAAATTAGACTTGTTTCATCATAAATGTAAAGTAGCACATTCAGGCAATACAGCGAAATATGAACATTGATGCTTGAATTGTGGACAATTTCTTGACCATTTTTTTGCTTCTATTTTTTATCCCAAAACAGGTTCTTGACATAAAAAAGTTTTATTTATAAAAGCAAAAAAAGTAAAGAGTTGATGTTCATGAATTGATTCGTTGTAGGCTGGAGAACATTTGTACCGAATTACAGCAATCTCACCCCTTGAGTTTGCAGATAATTAGCTTTATGTCAAAAGTGTTGGACGGGACATGTGAACGGCATTTTGACTTAAATCTTATATTTTGAACATTATAAAAACAAAAACTGATTTTTAAGCTCTAGTAAACGATGAAAAAGACTAATAACTTCCCCTAGTGAATGCTTTGATTCATCCTCATGCCCTTCCATATTCCAAAGTGTTAGATTTGATGGGTTGCTTGATTGAAGTGCGTTGGACGTGACAAAATTGAAAATGTGAAAGGGCAATTTTTTGAAAATTTACTAAAAATGATCACACCTCAAAGCAGACTTGTAGTACTAGAGTTCGAGTACTAGTACTCGAGTACGAGTACAATTTGTGTAATCGTACTCATACTCGTACTCAGGCCTAAGTACTCGTACTCATACGCGTACTCGGGATTTAAAATGTTGCGGTGAACCTCATATCGTAGTAAATCAGGATCAAATATAAGTACTCGTACTCTGGGTCAAGTACTCATACTCGTACTCAGGAAAAGTACTCCACACTACAACAAAATAAGTGAGGCATGCATTTATTGCTATAAAAGGGAAATTAACAAAAATCCTACCAATTGGAGTAACAACATGGTGAGTTCAACCAAATGTTTTGTAAAAATGTATTTTAAAGTTTCATATAAATCTCAATATTTATATTTGTGTTTGTTTATATAGAATCAAAGTTTCAAAATAATGACAATTTCAATGGTGATTTCTACATGTATACTACCAATGTTCCATTCCATGACAATTAAAACAATGTCAGTGATTTTGAAAACTATTTGGGAAATTTGCAGGATAGCTTATAAAGTGAAGGATAAGGTCTGGTAGAATTCTCATAAGTTACGCTTTTCCAGCTGTAGAATTGACAGAGGAAGGAAAACGGCAGTGTTCCAAGAGTACGATTCCCATTCAATTGTGTTGTAGTAAGTGTCCGTTCGGACAGTAATGAGAAAATCTCCGATTCTGTCCTAATAAGGGTTTTTTTGTTCTGGGTTTATCATTTGCAGGGTATGGTTAGGATACCTACTGTTGCATAAATGCAAAAAAATCTGATTTTGATGATTTTTTCGATTGTCCGATATAGCAAATCAGATAGGTTTAATGAAGCAAACCACATTTTCAATCACAATTTGTTTCTTTTGCCATAGTAGGTGTAGCTTTACACCTACTATGGACCGGATGGTAATAGGTCAAAGTTTACCATACATATTCCCATTCAAAAGCAGGAGCTGAAAAAGGATGGTTCAGAAAACTACTTGTAGCTCTTTTTGGGGCTACATGTTTCCAAATTTGAAAGAATAAGTCTGGGCAAAGTACTTCTGGGCCAATATTACCACATTGTATTCTGCTCCTTTTTTGTATATGTAAATTCTGTATCTTGATGTATGATGAATAATATTTTATAAAAATATGAATATGAAGCAGAACCTTCGAAATGGATATCAATACAGTCATAGTCCCTACCATAGCATGTTACATCTGACTCATACAGGAATCTTTAGGGATCAAAGAGCGAAGCATTGCTTTCAAGGGGAGGGGGGTATTACTTGTTTAATGATGCCAAATGCAGATAATGTTGTGGTTATAGGGTATGAGACCATGCACAGGATGGATTACAAGCCCATGCCATAAGGGTATGAATTAGTATGGGTATGGGACATGGGTATGGGACCAGATGTGACCACGGGCATGGTATGGATATGAGTTAAGGTACAAGACTATGGGTACAGGTAACATTTTTATTCACCCGGGATGGGTTACTACAGGTTTGGAGTTCACATTACGCATGCTTAGTGAGTAAGGTGACTGCTGCTTTGACGGTTAGTCATCCATGATACTGGTGGGCCAACGCCCAAACCAAAACATATTCCATGTAAACAACTGAACTTGTGTCTAAGAAATCAACAACAAATTTCGAGCAAATTACACAGGTCCAAGTTCACCATCTCAAGTCTTGGTGGCGAGAGTACATCATCATATTTATTTTTTGCCATCGTCTCTTCACTTTGTCATGCTTCATCATCAACAAGATTACGGAAGCTGTAATTTTGAAAAGTACTCATACCATACTTCAGGCCCGTAGCCAGGAATTTAGGCGGGGGGGTGCGATTTGCAGAAGCGGACTTTGCGTTTACCAAAAAAAATTTTCGGCTCGCTGCGGCTCGCCGGTAACAAACATGGCAAAGCGGCTTCAAACATCATAAAGCGGATACCCTTCAATTTTAGGGTACGGCCCTGCCCATACTCGTACTCATGCAAAAGTAATCATACTCGTACTCAGGCACAAAGACTTCATACTCGTCTACTTCAGAACAGTACTGTACTCATACTCGTACTCGGGATTTAAAATTTTGCTGATAACTCATACTCGTAATCAGGAAAAGTACTCATTAACACGTACTCATATCGGGGTCAAAGTACTACGTACTAATTACTCGTCTCAGAAAAAGGACTCATAACACAGTCTGCTCAAAGTAAGTAGAAGTTGGTTAGTTAAAAACCATGGAACAAACTAGAAACATCTATCAATTTAGAGTTGCAGATCCTCCTCGTTTGAGATATGCAACTCGAGTGTGTTGGACGTGACCAAATGTGTGTTGGACATGATGGTGTGAACGGGAAATTCATGTTGATGGAGCCAAGTCATTTTACGTGGTTGTCAAAACTTTTAGTACATATAGTACAGTGAAAGTGCTCTCAGAAAATAAGTAAACAACATAGAACTTACTTCATAAAGACAACAGGGCTGCTGCAAAAAGTGTTGGACGTCTGACGAAATTGTGAACGGAAAAATGCGGACAAGATTTAGGAATAACAATATCTGAATAATTCAGGCCAGTCATATTAATTTTGTGTGGGCATTATCATGAGGGATTGTCTTGTAAATTATACAATAAAATGCCACAGATCTCCACCACAGGAGGTGGTCAGTGTAATTGAATAAAATGGTATTTAAATTTGAACGGAAAAGTCACGTCCAACAATCAATTTGATGATCCATATAAGTTTTGAAGAGCACTCTGCTACACCTAATTTTCACATGGGTAATAAAGTGTCACTGTTGCCTAAAAGAACTCAAAAGTAAAATTGACTGGTTCTACATAGCTAATATGGAAGCTGAAAAACAAAAGGGCATGTATTTTTTGTTGACGCCATATCAGTCCAATTTGACCATTTTGTGTGGGCCGTCTCCTGCACAAACTACAAGCCAAATAAGTTGGTTTAGGTTTGGGAGGTAGGTCTAGTACTAGTAGGATCTAAGTAAAACACAAAAGTGGACTTTGTATCCCCTTCCTGTAAAAAATCTATAGGTTTTAAGTGAAAATCAAAAACGTTGGCAATTACTGGGAAACGGGCCACTGGAAAAAAGGTCCTGGAAAAAGTGATTTAAAACAAAATTGTAGACACTGTGTCTTCTGAAATAACTATTGATTTAGGGTTAATGGCTGAATATTTTAGCTCAAGTGCATTGGCCAAAAATCAATGCATTCACACTCAGTTTGACGTGAATAATGTGCCATTATGAGTCCGGTCAAACTGCAATGATTTGCCAATGCACAAGAATAAAAATCTACAGTGTCTCTAAAAAAGAATAACACCCTAACTATAGGCGGACATATAACTTCAAAGTAACATCCATTTGAGAATTTTAAAAAGAATATAAACCACAATTACTTTTTATCGTTTAATGTAACATCCACCAATTCGGTTCAGTAGTTTCGATGAAATAAGCGATTATGTACCACATGTCAATGGACACTTCCTCCAAGTTTGCTCACAATTAATGCAGACTTGATGTTAACTACCGCTGATACTTGTGTTATCTGTTCAAGCTGGCTTCTTTTCATTCCCCAGAACCGGGCCTTGTTTAATATTTTGTGAGTTCAATGCCATTTTGTTCGTTGATTAAGTAATAAAAAATTACCGTGACCAATTATAAACAACAATACAACAAGAAAAAAAAACTGGTAATAACCCAAGAATGATATCTATTAGAAAACAAAACCATAAAATCTGTAGAAAATGTGAAATATGTTAGCTGAACTAGGGGGTGGCCCCCCCCCCCCCCACTGCAGAGAATGAATTGAGAAGTTTAATCCATACCATAACGGTTGATAAACTGAACAATAAGATTATTCACAGGAGTTGTTATTCAAATTAGACATCTTATTCCAATAAGATGGTGGATTCTACTTTAACTATATAAAGGAACTAATGATTTGAGTGCAAATTCAAAAATTCCCGCGGGTATCTAGACTCGTGTTATATGAAGTGCTGGCACGAGACAAGATGGTGGGTCAACCATTTCTCGCCCATACAAAGGGATTTGGTATTCAGATATGCGGAAAAATTGGTCATAAAATTTACTCTGGTCAGGCAGAATTTAGATTAAATTCAACAGAAATCATCCTTGTAGAAGAAATGTAAGAAGTACAGTGAAACGGGTACAAGTCATAATTTGAACAAGAGTCGTGTGGAAGGCAGAGAAAACCGGCAACGAACTTTACAAGAACATTGAAGCCATCAAGAAGGAGTCTTCGTCTAATCCAAGACAAAGCTGCAGACGTAAACAATGTGCCACACATCCACAGATCAAAGTGCTTTACACAGGATACCACTGTAGACTGAAATTTGAAAGGATTATTGATTAATTTCTGCCTGTTCTGTCTGAATCACTTTATTACAACGTGGAAGTGTCCATTGACTGTGTTACATAATCGCTTATTCTTCCAAACTACTGAACCGAATCGGGTGCTTTTACACTTAAAATATTGGAAAATAATTGTGTTTAAGATTCTTTTTAATTTTGTCAAACTGTGATACTCACTTTTGAAGTTATGGTCACCTATAGTTAGGGGGTAATTCTCTGAGAAACCCTGTAGTATCCTAATTCAAAAACATTATTACAGCAGAACACTTTTAAAAGAAAAATATTGAATATGCCATGACATCAGATGCAGTAAATGGTCTGGAGCAAAAGATGTGCACATACCCCAATCATAAAAATAATCAATCCGAGTGCGCGTAAATGTTCTAAGCACTGTGTATGCTCATTAAAACGAACCGTGCAATGACAAATATTCAATGCATGATTTTTGTTCAAAACATTATTTCCTTTCTCATGATAAACGTTTATGAATTTTAAAGAGACATGAGGGATTTCAGAAAGAAGTGCCCCCAATTGTTGTTGAACCCCAGTTTTTTGCATATTGGGAATGTTACCAATGTATAAGATCACACCAAATATAAATTTTTTTGGAAATCCTTATGACTAGACCGACCAATATGGCAACAAATTCAACATGATTGGATCTTCATAAATTTTCTTCTTAATAATAAACGTTAGGGAATTTTAAGAGACCATGGATTTCCAGAAAGCGGGCCCCAATTTTTGTCGAACCCCATTTTTTGCATTTGGAATGCGTTTACCAATGTCTTAGATCACACCAAAATACCTTTTTTAATCCTTATGACTAGACCACATATGCATATATTCAAAATGAGTGGAATCATTTTACAAGTTGACCCCTGTGTAACTAACTTGCCCCTATTGCCAAGCGACCCACAATTTGAGACCGTAAACCTAACAATTATACTATTTACCCAAAAAAATTTCTGCAAGGGGGTTAACATGTTTTCCCTCAATTTGTGGTGGGCTTGACCCTTAAAGCTATACCTGCCATAAAATATACAAGGGCAGAGTAGTTCACACAAAATATTGCCCAAGTACAATCCAAGAAGTACAACCCAAACAGGTTGTAGGTGTCCGAAAAAGTAGGGAAAGCATTCTACTGACAATTCCCTTAGGTCAGTTTTCACAATTGAAATTTTTGCCTTTAGAGAGGGGCAGTTCCATGGTAACGGGTAGTACATGTTTTTGTCGTTGTTCTCCAGTGAGACTGCAAGTCTGCATTAGTGTGAAAACTTTTGAATATGCACAATGCATCATTATCATCTCATGTTGCATCAGATCTCTTTTACCAACAAGAAGTCCACATTTTTGCATGTGTATTCTGCAGAGGAAATTATCATGGACACATTAGGGGCCAGTTCAGTTGACATTGTGATGTAAACAAGGGACGCGTTACACTCTCCGCAATGAGAGTATTCCTGCTGATCATTCTTATGTTATGCTTGCGGCTGTTGACGTTGTAGCAACAAATCTGGATTTTTGAAATACCACATGACAACATCAACTTGTGTGACCAATTTCGTTTTGTGAAGGGGACTAAGTCTGATATTAAAAAACTTTGGCAAAAAGTCACATTGTGTTCTAAGGTAGTGTTTTGCAGGAGCAGGGGTCAAAAATCTCACTGCAATACGGACACTTCTTGTGTTGCGAGTTTTTAGGACTCGGGCTCACAATGCTCAATCTGTGGATGTTGGAATGATAATTGCGACATCGTCTCGTTTTTTCCAATGCAACTGAACTATTTCGTAACCGTGAAAGATCTCTGTACAATGGATTACAATGATTGTGCAGTACATCAGGTTGCAAAAACCTCCCTTTTACCAGCACGAAAGCGTCTAATTTTTACACTTATACTTTATGGAGACATCACTATGATACATCAAATGTAAAATGTAATCACCTGCTAAAAACTAGTCCCAATACCTTTGTACACTTAAAGTTCCAAATTGCTGCTATGGCGTCAGATTCAGGCCTCACATTGACATTACTTCTATCCTTGATATTCCTTTGACATAAACAACCGTGGGCTGATCTGGTTTCATTGTCCTGGGTTATGGAGAAAATAAGTCATTATGAGTGAAAATTTCTTTGCAATATTCACCTATGATCAGACTCCACGTGGTAAAGTAAACTATCTATATTTGTATGTTCCACTGCAGTACGGACATTTATGTTCTGCGTAGGGTTTATGGTGCACATATACGACTTTTTGAATAGTACTGCTACAAAATCTACCCCTACAAATCTCCGGATCATTGGCTTTGCCCTTCAAAACCCCTCATACATGGACATGGACCCAGGTGAACTGTAGTTCTTCCAGTTGTGTCACAGTTGTTTGCAATTTTTAAAAGTCTTACTGCAGATAGCACAGTGTTTTGTGAGCATTTCATGCTGAATTTGATTCCGTTTGATTTCTGAAAGCTAAAGCAATGGACAGGTGGTTTGTTATCCTTGTAATTATCCTTGTTATGATACTCATATTATGGCCACTTTTTTATGGCACTTGTGATTTAAAACCCTTAAGACAAATTTTGCATCTATTCAATGGATGGGAACGGTCAATGGTGTTACTTACCTCTTGAATGTGGTCACCAAGACAGTTTGTTGGGTGGGTCCTCTCCTGTGGTATTATTGTCTTGCCGGTCCTACCAATGGGCCATCAAGCCTGGTTGTGCAGAGAAGGCATCCTTGCCAAAATGCCGTGTAGTTTTAAATATTATGCTTGAGCTGGTTTACTTCATCAAAGAATACCTCATCGCAGTTAGCACACGCGTATGTGGCAACTTCGCGGTGAACTCTCTGAAAATGTCGGTTCAGTTGACATGGTGAGTGAAATGTTTTCTTGCAACGTTTGCATTCATAAAGGGTCAGGGTTGGTTCTTCCTGTTTAGCTACAATATCTTTATCTTTGTGACAAGCTTGAATTTTACTGGCAGATGTTTCCACAGCTCTGCCTTGTTGAGCGTGTTCAGCACTAATATGTGCTAATAACTTATTTGCCTGGCTGTAACATTCAGTGCAGTTCTGGCTATTGTGTTGACAATTTGTATGACTATCAAAGACCAAACTGCAGTAGGGGCACTTAGAAGTACAACCTTTGTGGAGTCGAAGGTCCTTAAAGTATTTCAGGCAAAAATGGCAAAGATGCTGCTTAATAACGTGGTCTTCTTTTGAGGAAAAGCACATACGACAATATGGACATCGATGCGCATAATAGTTGTGTTTTGATAAAGACGCCCTGTCCTGGAAAGAGTCACTGCAATATGAGCAATCTACTTCATCGAGATTAGGGTGAGGCAATTTTTCAACTGATCCAACCCGATGTGAATTAATTCCCTGAATGGAGGTAAATCTGTTTTTGCAAAAGGCACAATGTTTCTTTTTAATCTCATGTTTAACCAGTTCTGATTGACTACTGACAGCCGTTTGACAGTTCACACATAGATGAGAAAATATTAAGTCACGATTATTACATTCTAGGTGATGCCGATCTTTCTGACACTTCGATGCAAAAATTATGCTACAAGTCCTACAATGATAAACTTCTTTAACTTGTAGAATATGCACAGCATTGTGAGCTCCTACCTCATGTGGGTTTTTCAGAAACGTTAATTTCTTTCGTCCCAAAAGCTGGGCATGGTTTCTTCTTTTCGGCAGATGTTTGACTGTTCTATTCAATCCTATCGTACTACAGGATGCGTACGACAGTTTGTGTCGCTTAATATGCTTCTTAAAGCAGTCGAAATCAGAAAAGCCACGACGACAATATTCACACTTAAAAGCTCTTAGGTACTTCATTTCGCATGTCAGACTGCTCTTATTTTGTTGTTATTGTATTTGTTTCCGTCTATCTCTGTTTAAATTTAAATGAGAAATAGAAGATAATACAAGCTGTGGCATGAAAACAATTTGCTTTTTTAAATTAAAATATAAAGTTTGTAGATGCTTCATACCACCAGGTCAAATTTTTCCCTTGGTTCATTTATATTAAATTTGACCACACTCTGCACAGAAAGTGTCCAACAACCAATGTTGAGTCCAGTTTTCCACACAGGTGTAGATACTTGTGGTGACCCATTATTTGTTACACACCTGAAAAGAATGACAAAAATAATATGTTTAGTGACAAATGAATGAACGTTTTCAATTTTTTCATACTTTAACCACATTTCTTACATCCCTTGATGGTAAGTTTAAACCACCCATTTAAACCATTTTTAGTCCCTCTCATTCCACCTATCCCACCAAAATCTTTTTACTCCCTGGTTTCCTCCTGGATAAAAAGTGCTCCTTTCCAAGAGCCTTGACACTATAACCCTTATGTTTTAAGTGGCACTGGCAACATTTTTCAATGACTAACCTATGCCATTGGAAGAATCGAGAATACAGTGTACAACAAAAAATGACATGTTATCAAAAACATGTAGGACCGTTAATAAGATGTAAAAGCCAAACTCCAGGTACTTGGTAAGGCCAACGTTTAAATTTTCCATAACTTAAATCATCAAACTTATATTGCATTAATATCATAGACTTGTACTCATTGATATTAACACCACAAAAGTCCAGACCAGTCACACAGGGTGCAACGGCCATGGGACACAATGCATCCGCATCATTAACCTTTCCTTGTGTAAAAAAAACGCCATTTTCCCGTTGTCTGCTGAATTATGTCGCTGCGACATTAATTTATAAGGCGTTTCCTGTTTTACCCATAAGGACGGCGATTTGGTCTTAATCATGTTCAGGTGAGGGCTATTGTATAAAGCTTTGCAACCATGCCAAAATAATCGTTTTGAAAAAACTTCTTGAGGGCGCCATTTTTTCAAATGTGCCAGCAGGCAGTGGGGCCAATCCTATTCATTACAACAGCACTCACCAAAATGGTCAAAAGAAATTACGATGCAATACTGAGGCAAACCACTAACCAAAAACCAATTTGGTTGCTTTGGTGTTGGTCCGCATGGGTTTTTCCATGACCCATCCGACCCCGTCCTCGTTCGTTCTTCCATACAAAAAAATCAAACTAACCCTTTCCAGTGGAGTTATTCGTCAACTCCAATGGTTTTAATAAGAAAATTATATTCCTGGACAATATCTAAAATATTCTGAATTTTTCGCATATTCGCTTTCCGTGTTAAACCAATGGCGACGTCTGAACTTTGGATTTCTTGGCCGCCGCTCTCCCCTGTGTGCCAGTGGGTCACTTTAAATTCAATACCCTTTGGTCGCCAAATTTAGAAAATAAAGGT
>JAMKCH010013252.1:0-28229 GCA_023653785.1 Ophioderma brevispina | reverse complement strand
ACTTTCTGTGCGTTTCTTGATAGTTATGCCCTGTTTCTTGCGTGTTAATGTATTCCAAGGGGGGTGAGTGTTTTGGGCCCTATAGACCTTTTGCTCAACTCCTCCATATAACTGTTTTGTTTTCATACTGTGGAGTAATGGGAAATAAAGTTTGATGAACATATTGATCTATTACCCAGCACTCTCTTATAGACTTACTTCGTAAGCCAAAAATGTGCTGTTAATTCTTTAATTTGGCTAAACAACATCATCAGGTAGAGGGAAGGGTCACTGGTTTACCCCATATTTATTTAAAGCTTAGAAACCTAAAATTATTATGCTAAATGCAAATATTGCAGTATGTTAATGATGGATATCAAACCATTCATGACACAAATTATATAAAAAAAATGCTTACATTATCAAACCACATTGCCTTGGAAAACAGACATATATTAAATATTATAGTTTATTTAGTGTTAAAATAAGAAGTTGGTATTTTCTTGATGTATCGGGACTCATTTTAACTTATTAGGGGTAAGTCATTTAAAGGGGAATATCATGATCCATAGCCTTGTCTCCAAACTTACCTCAAAACGTAGTGGCCTATACGGGACCATGATGTGAACATTTTCTAATAACATTAAAAAAATACTCCGTATGAGACTCAACTGAAATTCTTATTTTTTTTCTCAAGGATAGCTAATGAAACTTAAAGGGTGGTGTTCCGATTTAAGTAAATAAAGTTTTCATCTTAATAGAATGGTCTTCACCCCAAAACACTACCTGTAAAGTTTCGCGCTGATATTCAATCCGTTTTGATGTGGAAGCTAAAACATGATTTTGTAAGCCCATAGAGTACTGTGTAAAATTAATATTGCCCAACCACAATGGAGCCCATTTTCGCTTATAACTTCCACACCAAACATACTTTAGCCCTAAGATTTTCTAAATGAGAAAAATAATAGCTTTCTCCTGATACCAAAATTTTGACCACTTCTGGCAAATTCTGGTGTTCTGGGGATGAGGCTATTAGCGATCGGGCAGTGGCGGATTTAAGAGTCAGCAGTGTCAGCAGCTGCTGACAGGGCCCCCTAAAATATTGCTCTCAGGGCCCCCCTTGGACACACCTTAGTCGCACTAAAGTGCGATATTGCATTGTTTTTTGATACTAAAGGGGCCCCCACCTTAAGCTACTCACAGGGCCCTCTTCCTTAAATCCACCACTGCGATTGGGCCATGGCCCTTTGAATAAAAATGGGGATACTAGGATAAACAACTAAGTAGACGGTCAAATAAACTTTCTGCACAAAATTGTATGTACTGTGTCTCTTCAATCCATATGGAAACTACAAATCAAAAAAAAAAAAAAAAAAAAAGTGGCCTATACGGGACCATGATGTGAACATTTTCTAATAACATTAAAAAAATACTCCGTATGAGACTCAACTGAAATTCTTATTTTTTTTCTCAAGGATAGCTAATGAAACTTAAAGGGTGGTGTTCCGATTTAAGTAAATAAAGTTTTCATCTTAATAGAATGGTCTTCACCCCAAAACACTACCTGTAAAGTTTCGCGCTGATATTCAATCCGTTTTGATGTGGAAGCTAAAACATGATTTTGTAAGCCCATAGAGTACTGTGTAAAATTAATATTGCCCAACCACAATGGAGCCCATTTTCGCTTATAACTTCCACACCAAACATACTTTAGCCCTAAGATTTTCTAAATGAGAAAAATAATAGCTTTCTCCTGATACCAAAATTTTGACCACTTCTGGCAAATTCTGGTGTTCTGGGGATGAGGCTATTAGCGATCGGGCAGTGGCGGATTTAAGAGTCAGCAGTGTCAGCAGCTGTGCATTGTTTTTTGATACTAAGGGGGCCCCCACCTTAAGCTACTCACAGGGCCCTCTTCCTTAAATCCACCACTGCGATCGGGCCATGGCCCTTTGAATAAAAATGGGGATACTAGGATAAACAACTAAGTAGACGGTCAAATAAACTTTCTGCACAAAATTGTATGTACTGTGTCTCTTCAATCCATATGGAAACTACAAATCATATTTCAAATTTCTGAGGTTCTTTAAAGGCCTTTTTTGATTGGTTTGATGAAATAATAGGTGTGTAGGTAATTGCATACCTTCTGTGATACACGACCTAAAAACTAATACTTTGATCACAAATTGTGATTTCAGCAAAATCTGTTCATCATATTTGGATTCTTGGGATACTTTATTTTTCTAAGAATGCCTAATTTTATACAGCCTACAGTAATAGTTATAACACTGATGAACTTACGCAAGATAATCCAGATGTGCATCGGTCCAATAAATCTTATCTGCAGGGTAATCTATTGTTATTCCATTAGGCCACACGATATCTTTGTTGTGCAGTTCAGTTTCGTTGGTTCCGTCCATTCCCACACGGCCAATGTAGGCATTCAGACCCCAGTCAGTCCAGTAGACATAGCTTCAAATATGAGACAAACATGTGTAAAAGTGAATGCAGATACCAAACCCAAGTATGTAACGTACAGCATAGATGTTTCGAAAATCAACAAATCCCTTTGTTAACGAGATGATTTCATAGTGTCGCTTCACATAATGGGTTAAGGATTTCAATTCACTTACATTTCTAATGAAGGAAACTAGATTATTTTTGAATATTTAAATAGTCAACTTTTGAACTAGAAGAAGTTCACAATAAAAGTTACATCTCTGCACATCAGAACATCCAAACCTATAAAGATATAAGGATGCAAAATTTGACAGCACCAAAAGTCTACCAAGTTTGAAGTTCACAGGTAGTTGAATATTGGTGGCAAAGAAGAATAATGAAGAGTCACAGACATACATAACAGACACACATATGAACAGACATAAATCCTGCATGGTAGCATAAGCCGCCCATTAAAGGTGCAATGAGAGATTTGGAGGCACCCAAATATTGTGTCATAATAGTAATTTCATATAGATTAGACACTCAATAGATTTCTTACCTTGTTTTTGGCTACAGAATGTCTTAAAAGAGAGAAAAAGGGTGATTTTGAGATGCTTATATTTCAATATAAAATATAGGCAGAATTTCGTATTTGCTCCTATACGAAATTAGAAATTTCACATTTAATTTTGTACCAAAGAAACATTTCTCAGGTTAATCCAAGAGAAGATTCCAGTAGCTTCCCACAATGCATTGCTTCCAATGGAAGTTTTTGTACAGGTAGTCATGTGAATCGTTAGAGATGAAACATTCTTAAAATGCAAGTTTGTGATCAGTACTATCAATTAAGCTATGTTTCATCTCTAACGATTCACATCAGTAGCTGTACAAAAACAAAAAAAAAAAAAAAAAAAATATAAAGATATAAGGATGCAAAATTTGACAGCACCAAAAGTCTACCAAGTTTGAAGTTCACAGGTAGTTGAATATTGGTGGCAAAGAAGAATAATGAAGAGTCACAGACATACATAACAGACACACATATGAACAGACATAAATCCTGCATGGTAGCATAAGCCGCCCATTAAAGGTGCAATGAGAGATTTGGAGGCACCCAAATATTGTGTCATAATAGTAATTTCATATAGATTAGACACTCAATAGATTCTTACCTTGTTTTTGGCTACAGAATGTCTTAAAAGAGAGAAAAAGGGTGATTTTGAGATGCTTATATTTCAATATAAAATATAGGCAGAATTTCGTATTTGCTCCTATACGAAATTAGAAATTTCACATTTAATTTTGTACCAAAGAAACATTTTTCAGGTTAATCCTTTCAGATGGGGATATTTTAATGGAAAGCTTTACATCAGGGCAAAAATCAGTACTTTCGATTTTTTAGGGACACCTGATATGTGAAATCTCTCGTTGCACCTTTAATGTAGGGGCTGAGTATTTGATGTTGTATTTTTCTAAAATCAAAGAAACTCTCATAATGTACATTTTATGCCTTATTTTTCTGAAATCAAAGTAACTCTAATAATGTACAATTTTATGCCTTGGATATGGGAATGCAATCAATGCAGAATATTGATCCTTCACAATAATTCACATACATCTATGTTCTCTGTTCCAACCCTGCTTTCTTACCCATGTCTTGGGTCTACAGCAACAGCCCTTGGTTCAAACATATTCTCTCTGACTAGTGTTTTCCGCTTTGAGCCATCCAACTCGGCAACTTCCAAGACATCAAAATGCCTGTCTGTCCAGAATAATTTTCTATAAACAAGAAAAAGAATAAGGTTGATCCACTTTGTTATATTCATTTAGGGGTTCATTCATAGGATTTTGGGTATGAACAACGTTCAGCCTGAAATTGCAAGTTTTGAACACTTTTCAACATTTCTCACGGTGGCCATGTATAAATGCTTGTTTATACATAGTCTTTTGGTGTTCGTCACAGCAGCCATGTAGAAATGCTTCTTTACACATGGTCATAAGACGCGTATTGACCAATCATGTATGTCGCTACATATGAGGCAAACATGAATGTTCATTGTAACACAATGATAAGGATGCTTACCACAACCCTTTCCCATGACAAATTCATATCATGATATTGTATTCCAATGATATTTTAATTATTTTTTTTAGACCAAATGTTCCTAAAAATATGCAACTAATATGCCACTACGGACATACCCCGGCCAACGTTATTTAAGAAAAACTGACCTGACCTGTAAGACTTACTAAGTAATTGGCTTGCGGGCGGTAGCATTTATGCTGATTACGAAACTAAGTGATTCAAGCGAAGCAAGTGGGAATACCCATCTGTCAGCAAGGTTGCAAATTAAGATGGCCGTCTATTCTCTACATCTTCTCATGGGTGATGCGAGATGCATGGTTTAAATATTTTTGAAAAAATATTTGAACTCTGAATAACACCTTGAATCCAATCCCATCGCCATGCATTCGACATCATACACCATTCATGGCTGACAAAATCTCCTTCCGATCTGAGCCATCCTATTCATTGAAATAATACTGTGAGCGGTGACATCTGTTAAGTACAAACCTCTATCCATAGTCCAGTCAAATGCTACTAGGAAGGAGAAGTTCAGTGCAATAGCAACACCGTTGTCTCCACTGGCCATGGCATACACGTTGGATTCCCGAAGGTAGAATTTATTGCAGAACAGCAGGGGTAAGGCGTTTTGTAAGAGAGTTGGGGAAAAAAAAGGGTTTTTAAAATAGTGGATTAGGGATGGGACTGGAGCTCTTCCCTTTTTTGACGTGTGCAAAAGATAATAAATACACTGTAAAAAAACTAGTTAAAACTTTTGAACAACTGGAATTTTCGGTGGTATAATTGCGTAAAGATGGGCGGGTGGTGTAGTGGATCTCATCCATTGCCTTCACCAAGCGGCCCGGTTCAATCCGTGTGGAGATAGAATTGTGTCGTATTGTGATTTGGTTGCCGATCCATATCCATCCTCGCAGGTTTATCCAAGAACTCCGGTTTCCTCCGCATCTAAAACGGACAACGTTTTTTGGGGGGGGGGGCTGGACTAAAAATGGACCTACCTTTAAAAGTGGATTTTTTACAAAGTGCGATTTTGGTGGTAAAAGTGGACCTAACCCCATCCCCAGAAAAAAGGGGAACCGAGCCCCCCCCCCCCACAAAAAAAAATGGTCCTTCTTGGACTTTGACAATTTCACCACCGATAAGTGCTTTCTTGTCCAATTTTCTTGTGAAAATTTTGGACCTTTTTAAAGGGCATTCGTGATCCACAACCCTCCTCCCCCGACTTTAGCATAAGGTTAGCGACAAGCTTACGTTGCAAAATCGGTGCATCTGTAAGGAAATTCACAATTTTGTATTTTATGTCCGTGAAACGGACAGAAATACAGCACAGGGCGTAAGGGACTGTGGGAAACAAGCAATTGATATAAGACCAAACGCAAGATAGGGATTCAACTCAAATTTTAAAAGGTTTCTCAAGGATATCTAGGGAACAATTCGAGGGAAAACAGAAGGTGCTAGAATCAACAAAATGCACTTTAATTTAAAAAATTCATGCAAAGTCGCACCCTCCAACCAACGTATGGGCCTGGCCATTAAAATACACAATGAAATACCAAATATTAATATCACATAACAAGATTATTGGAAGATAATGACCCCTGCCATCTATGTGCACATGTTTTGTACTTACATTGTAAAGAGTAAATAGAACAATAGAATTAGATATGGCCTGTGTGTGATATCAACTTAAGGGCAACGAGAGATTTTGAGGAGATAGTGGCACCCAGATTATGTGTCATAATAGTAATTTCATATAGATTAGACGCTCAATAGATCTCTTACCTTGTATTTGGCTACAGAAATGTCTTAAAAGAGAGAAAACAGGTGATTTTGACTTGCTTGTATTTCAATATAAAACTTAGGCTGAATTTCGTATTTGCTCCTATACGAAATTAGAAATTTCACAATTTTTGTACCAAAGAAACATTTCTCAGCTTAATCCTTTCAGATGGGGATATTTTTGATGGAAAGCTTTACATCAGGCAAAAAATCAGAATTTTAACATTTTTAGGGACACCTGTTATTTGAAATCTCTCGTTGCACCTTTAAAGACACTATCAGTGATTCACCCGAAAGAGTCAAAATATTTGAAATTTGCAATAATAGCTTAAAATCGAAGGTTAAGTCTGTATAATTCTTGTAAGTTATTTTTTCCAACTGAAGAATTGCCAGAAAAGGAAGAAAACAGCAGTCTTCAAAGATTTGACTCTCCATTGAATTACGTGTTGTAGTAAGTGTCCGTTCGGACAGTAATGGCTAAAATATCGGATTCTGTGCTTATTAGGTTGCTTCTGGTCTTATCATTTGCAGGGTATGTTAGGGGTACCCGTACTTGTTACAGACATGCAAAAATCTGATTTTTGAAGATTTTTCGATTTCATGATTTAGCAAATCACTGACAGTGCCTTTAACAGTAAAATAAATGGTATCGATTATTATAGATTTACTGCTTAATATTAAATTATGTAATACAGTCACTGCATTTAAATGAGAACCCCTAAGCATATATGAAGAGTCGATTTTCAAAAGGGCCTAAATCCACTTTTGGTCCAAATTGAGTTTTTGGTAGAACAAGATAAAGAGTGTAAAAACACACGTTTTGACTCTAATTTTACGTTTCAAGCATACTCTGTTTCCAAGTTATGGGTTTCAGTATTTTTAGGGAATTTTCAGAAAAGTTCAGATTTGTGAAAAAGTTTGCTAATTTTTTTACAGAAATGACAAAAATATCCAACTTTTTTTCCATGAAAATTGTTGTTTGTATCATTCTTAGCAAAATTAACCCCAAAAAAATTTGGTCTACAGATATGTTTTCAAAAGGGCGTAAACCACTTCACACAGAAAATAAAGAAATACATAGAAAACACTGTAAAAATCCGAGAGTAAAACTTATGTGATTTTTGGCTTCTGCATGTGGGTTCTTTCTTTGACAACAAAATTATAATGAATAGATAAAGTGCAATGTGGTTATTTTAAAAAAAAACATGATTTTCTCAGAACTATGAAAAGTGGATTAGGCCCTTTTAGTAGGGTTATAAATGAGAATCCCATTCTAGAAGTTCGGGGAAGAAGGTTTGAAGATGTTTTCTATAGTTTGAAGGGTGCTGAATCAGAATTTTTGGGTGCAACCTCTGGGAAATGTGGGGAACTTGGTAAAATAGAGGGGTAAAATTAGTACAGGGGTAAATTTGAAATCAGGTCCAATTGTGTTTAAATGTATGCCAATGTGTTTGTCTCATTATATGGATTAAAAAAATGTATAGTTTGTATAGGTTCCCATCTTTAGATACACGGCTACAGCCATGATAAGGTTCAAGGTCATTCTGGGGCAAAAAAAATCCAATGCTCAGATTTTGTTGAAACCGGTGCAAAATTATTGCCCTGATGGTCATACTGAAACAGAAAATCCATTTCAATTCTTTGGGTGACAGCGCTCTATACAATTTGAGGTCAAGTTTTGGTGACCCCTATAGACCCCTGTAGACCCTTGTTACATTTTGCCCATGAATTACGAAACCAAATTCCAAACATTGTAATATAAGGCAAGACAAACAATTTGACACCAATTTCAACGAAATCGGAGCACTGGGTAACGTTTACCCCCAGGAAGACCTTGAACCTTAATAGGCCTGTACCTGATAAACTAAAGGTTGGAACTTAGACAAACTATACCTTTTTTAATCCTTATAATGAGACAAATACATTGGTGTACATTTAAACACAATTTGACTTGATTTCAAATTTACCCCTGTACTAATTTTACCCCCCTTATTTTACAAAGTTCCCCACATTTCCCAGAGGTTGGACCTAAAAATTCAGCACCCTTCAAACTATAGAAAACATCTTCAAACCTTCTTCCCCAAACTTCTAGAATGGGATTCTGATTTATAACCCTACTATTTTGGAAATCAACTTTTCATATATCACCATATTTACCTCACACCGCAGTATTGCTGAGTGTGAGGTGTATCCGTCCACCCTCATTTAGCGAGGACAAAACCAGATTTAAAACTTTGGTTAACTAACTTACCTGTGGTTTTAGCTAAGCATGTAATTCTATCTGGTTGTAAGTCATAGCCTGGTCTACAGCTACAGCTATACCTTCCACGACCCAGGTTATTACACTCCTGACTACAGACACTTGGAAATAATGTACACTGATCAATATCTGAAAAACAAACCACAAATATGGTAGGCACTTAAAAATAATGTACACTGGTCAATATCTGAAAAACAAACCACAAATATGGTAGGCACTTAAAAATAATGTACACTGATCAATATCTGAAAAAAACCCACAAATATGGTAGGCACTTGAAAATAATGTACACTGATCAATATCTGAAAAAAAAACACAAATATGTTAGGCACTTGGAAGTAATGTACACTGGAAAATATCTGAAAAAAAACAAAAGCACAAATATGGTAGGCACTTGAAAATAATGTACACTGGTCACTATCTGAAAAACCTAACCAAACTGGAACACACATACACACAGACATGCACGCACGCACGCTCTTGCAATATGTTTGGAGCAGTCTTCATAGATCTACCTGCTGCATATGATACAGTCTGGTATCGAGGTCTCTACCTCAAGCTAAACAAAATCTTCCTGGATGTCAAGCTTGTCAGTTCACAATTGTGCTCATCCAAGACAGATCTTTCGTTATGGAGACATCAAATGGGCAATACAGTAGAAAAACTTCGGAACGGTGTTCCACAAGGGTCTGTCCTGGCACCCAGTCTTTTCAACATTTACGCCTCAGATATCCCAAAGGGGGGTTGTTCACAGTACCCTACACAGACTATATGGCACTTGGAATAGCTGCTGATTCCTTTCACCAAACTGCAAAAGAGCCACAAACCATTAGTCACATCATAGATGACCATGAGGTCTGCAAGTCCCCAAGAGGAATCCCAGGCCTGATCAACCTGGAAGATAAACTATCAGCTGGTTAAAGACAGATCTTCCACTGTCATTTTGGACTTACACAGATGAACGGTAGACCAGAGAGCAGTGGTGTAACCAGCTTTTTTTTGTGGGGGGCAAACATTAAAATTTGTTGGTAAATATAGGTCCCATATAGGCCTATGTTGATTTCACTATAAATTGGCGCATGTATAGAAATTCACTAATTTTCAGGCAGCAAGATTCCCCATGGGGGACAGCGGCAGCTTCCCCCCTCTGGTTACGCCACTGCTATACATTAAAACCTCAAAAAGGAGAAAAAACAGCACCTTAATGTGTGTATGTTTGGCTACACTTCAAAGGTCAAAGGTTTGTTTACAAAACTCAGTTGTAAGTCTACATGCATGTCATGCCCGAGTGGACCAATTTGTCCAAAGCACTGTGTAACTGGTATGAAAAGGTCTGTTATGTAGGACACATGCATGAGTTAGCACACATATAGGATTATGCATGAGTTTGGTGAACGGAACTCTGTAGGCCTGGGGTCCACAGGTCTCACCATGTCCCAGGTATTACCAATACTTGGTACCAAAGACCACCTGATGGAATAGGAATAAAAATTATCACAAATCAACAATAGAATAAAAGTCTGATCTAAAAGAACTGCATATCTTATAGGCATCAACGTCACGAGTGCTTGGGAAGACAGATGCTGTGAGTGAGTTCCAAAGTTTGCTCGTCCTAGGCACGTAGGAGTTGAGATGGAGCTCAGTGTTTGACCGTGGAATTTTGACACCAAATATTCAATCATAATACAGAGTGGTTATCAGAAGTCAACTCTGCTCCTGATTTTTTACCACATATTTACATCATGCTCAGATAGCTAATTAAGCCACCCTTGGGAAATAAAAGTAAATTGACATTTTGTCTAAAAGTGTATATTTTGGAGAAATTGCATACTTTCTCTAACCTAAATATCCAAAACCAACAACCACTACCACCAACATCGTAAAGAGAGCAACGCAACATTTTTCTCTACTAATGTCTAAATTGGCAGTAGAAAAGAAACCCACTTTGATAGACTATTCATGGATCTCCATGCTCTATTTTGCTGCTAAAACTATTTTTGACACTTACCACAATCCTCGGGCATAAGACATTCATTTCTGCATAGGATGGTGCCACCAGTACATGTTGGAGTAGCTGAAAACAAACAGATATACAAAATACAAACTAGTGTCAGCAAAAAAATATTAGTTATATAAAATGTTATAATCCCTAAATTAAAATACTTCCTGTTCAGTGCTCTTTGTTAAAGCAATAGGATCTGATTTTGACCTAGTAAAAACACACTAATAGGAAAGTACAATAGACCATTTGCACGATCCCCATAATGCATCTCGTATTGTGCCCATTTCCATTCAGGAACTTGTACCAGCCTCAAGTCAGCTAAAAACATACGGTTACGAGCATAATATCAATACTAGAAAACTTAACCTATCTGTGACGTTGCACAATTGAACTGTATTCGTCCGGCAGGTGATCACAATTAGGGCACGGTTATGAAAATGCCACCTTTTGTCGTAAATTTCAACATCAGTGCCTCGCTTGTTTTTTATTCCTAAGATATTATTCTACATTTCTGTAAGATTAACTTCACATGAAAAGGTACTTTGTATTGTAGTTTTTGGCACTGTCCAGTGACGCGAACGAACAACAGAATATTTTGTAAACGTGAACTCCGGGACAAGTTCCCGGATGGAAATGGGCACAATACGAGATGCATTATGGGGATCCTGCAAATGGTCTATTAAAAAGTGCACCAGGTTTCCTGTACTTTTGAGTGTACTTTTTAAGAATTCTGATTCTCAGGAATGTGGGTAAAAAATACATTTCACAAAAATGTACTTGTTTTTACTAATCCTCTCAGTCATAATGCATGCAGTACCATCTTCCTTTTAAGTTATTCACTTGATGAAGTTCAAGAAGACTTCCTGTCTTATACTAACTTGTTCCGCAGCGTGTTTCGCTTTCCGCCACTCATTTCCCGGCAGTCAATCCGTGCCATCACACCCATTTTCTTGTCTCACACATCGTCGTCCATTGCCACATTAATCTCAGTATTTGGAATTACAGGTTCCGTCGTCTGCAACAAATAAACACACTTGAATTTATTTGTTTATAATTTTATCGTAGTTAGCCTAGGTAGATCATTCAGTGTTTAGACAACCATTTTCAATTATGCCCAGGGTTTCCAGGGCACTTGGGACAGCCCTGGGGTTTCCCCCACCCTTACGCTTATCGAAACTTGCTGCGATTACATGTAGAGGCATGATCCTCCGTGTACATGGGAACAACGGCTTAAACGTCCCCTCCGAAGAATGGGGTATTCTCATGGTTCGTTTTGCCCAATTCCAAAGAAACACATGAGGAGAGCCCGAATTCCAGTTTTAAACCATAGTTCTTATACCAATCAATCCCGAATTTGGTACCCCGAATTAATACCCTAATCAGTGGGCCACACTCCTCCCTCAAAATGTTCAGTAAAACAGATTTAATTCTTCTCTTTCAAAGTGGAACAACCATTGGGTGAATGAGGCCCCTTCCACTCAGGACCCTTCCCACAACCATACCCCCCAAAAACACAGTCAATGTATTAATATGTAGGTCTAAAAATATATTTTGCCATAACAGAGGAAAAATAAGAGGGTCGGTTTGGTCAGATTTTAAATTTTTTTATATGACGTTCACTTCATACGCTAAAATTATTACACATGCTACTACTTCAGTTCTTTTCAATGTCAAAGCAAAGATCTTTTAATTTAAAACATTTTTAGTTGTTTTGTTTGTCTTTGTATGTTTTTCGTCCTTTGCGGTGTACAAAAAATTCTGAATTTAAATTGGTACATGAAAAATCATGGGACACAGACATACGACAAGAGTAAATCTTGCAGACGACACAAATGGACAACCTATTTTTTTTTTAATATTTTTAATTTTTGTCCATGATTTCAATACATTTTGTATTTCAATTGTTTTCTCTCTATCTTGTAAATGGTATTTTGAACTAGTCTAAACCCATCTTTCACTTTCATGCATTACGTGACCATCTTCCCTATACCATAGTCCATAGCTAACTGTACCACAAGAGCTCCTCATCTGAAACCATCATCACCACAGTCATTATCACGGTCACATCCCAGCTCTGATGATACACAACCATTGCTCATTACCCTCGTCCATGTACTTAACAAAACCCCGTACCACAAGAGCTTCCCTCATCTGACCCTCACCACAGTCCATTACACGGTCACATACCCGCTCTGATGAATACACAAACCATTGCTCTATTACCATAGTCCATGTAGCTTAACTTACCACAAGAGCTTCCCTCCTCGACCCATCACCACAGTCATTATCACGGTCACATACCCAGCTCTGGATGAATACACAAACCATTGCTCTATTACCATAGTCCCTTTTAGCTTCTTACCACAAGAGCTGCCTCTCATCTGACCCATCACCACAGTCATTATCACGGTCACATACCCAGCTCTGATGAATACAGACAAACCATTGCTCATTACATAGTCCATGTAGCTTAACTTACCACAAGAGCTTCCCTTCCCTCAAACATCCAGCACCCATCACCACAGTCATTATCACGGTCACATACCCAGCTCTCGGAATGAATACACAAACCATTGCTCTATTACCATAGTCCATGTAGCTTAACTTACCACAAGAGCTTCCCTCATCTGACCCATCACCACAGTCATTATCACGGTCACATACCCAGCTCTGATTAAATACACAAACCATTGCTCTATTACCATAGTCCTGTAGCTTAACTTACCACAAGAGCTTCCCTCATCTGACCCATCAACCACAGTCATTATCACGGTCACATACCCAGCTCTGTGAATACCAACCATTGCTCTCAATTAACCATAGTCCATGTAGCTTAACTTACCACAAGAGCTTCCCTCATCGACCCATCACCACAGTCATTATCACGGTCACATACCCAGCTCTGATGATACACAACCATGTGCTCTATTACCATAGTCCATGTAGATTAACTTACCACAAGAGCTTCCCTCATCTGACCCATCACCGCAGGCATTATCACGGTCACATACCCAGCTCTGATGAATCCAAACCTTGCTCTATTACCATAGTCCATGTAGATTAACTTACCACAAGAGCTTCCCTCATCTACCCATCACCGCAGTCATTATCACGGTCACATACCCAGCTCTGATTAATACAACAACCTGTTACAACGAATAGTACCCTGTATCACAGCCCCAAACAGGCTCAGCTGAATAACAAATTTCAAAACACAAAGCTATGGGTTTGCGGTAAAATCTTGGCAAAAGGGGTTTGGCCATTTAGTGACCCTACCTGCGGGGTAAGGATATGCCAACCTAACAGCACCAGAACGACATCAACTTCCGGTGTACCATTGCTAGTCTTTTCAAAGAATTAACAGTAGGAGGGTGCTCTTACACATATCGAACGTCACACACAACTTGACTAAGGCTAGGCCTGAGCACAAATATTTAAATCTAAATAACTGTTATTGGAAGCGCACTGTTTTTGTAGGCGGGATAATCCCACATCCTTGACGAATTTTAGACGTCAATAATAATTTTACTTAATTATCCTGATATTACTAAGGATCTTTGAACGAAGGATTTAAAAGCTGATTCGGTAATGTCATAAGACGAGACGCCATATTAAAGGCATGTTTACAATTCCACAAATTACGTTTGTAATCCTCAATGCCCACATCGAGCAAATCGTGTCCCCCCCCCCCCTGCTTGTGAAATCAGCTGTAGTGATGGCAATATTGTCATTTATAATCTCAATACACGACTCTTTTTCCACACGACAATACAATACAAAAATCAAGGCCTGATCGAAACATGAATGAGTGTCATCATACTTCGCGCATTTCAGTAAACGACAGGGAAGCCAAAGGATTTTGCCGGTAACTGTATAGTGTAAGTGTAATAAATAAAAATATTTTTAAAAAAGGTTTTTATCTTTTTTTAAAAACAAAGAATTCAAGACAATTTCAAAGCAATACATTAATAATTTCACCATTAACACCAACCGTAACGAGGCCTGGACCCGTAATGCCAAGGTTCTATGAGTCAACACAAGAGCTCACAAATGCTAAATTCTGTCTATGCAAACTTGTGAATTAGGACCGCCAATATTTCCAGGAACGGAGTTGCGACTTTTTTATCTTTTTATTGAGCATCTACATGAACCATCTTGTGTATCAAGTTTGATCACTTCTTTTTTCCTCTTTGGGAAGTGGATCTATGGATAGAAGTGAATATGGTGATTATCGCATTTATATGGATTATAACAACCTTTTAGGTTGGGTCCACCTCGGTAGGGGCCACCTAGGTAGGTCACTAATGGCGGCCAACCCTGGAAAAAAAGCTCCAAATTCAATGTCTGGAAGAAGAAAGAAGAAAGGTCCCTTTTCAAAGGACTATCGTTGTAAAATGAGCACAAATATTGTATTTGAAAAATAGACTTCTTGCATGTGAACAAAATAGACTTATCTTGGGAATTTCATGATGAAAGAGGGTTATAAGGGGGGGGGGGGGAATATAATGATTTCATTACTGGTAAATAACACTGGAGAAACAGAGGTAAGTCCATACCAGTGCAAATGATGGTTATTTGTTGTGCCCCTAAAAACTGAGAGAAATGGCGAGAGTTCAGTTCGTGGATGAAAAATCATGGTTGCTCTCATATTAAGTATAAACTCTGTAGGAATATAAAAACAAAAACAGGTTAGCATTGTATTTTTATTTTGATCTGACATGCCAATTTCAACCATATTCATAACCAAGGATCACCTGACTCCCGAAAAAGTGACTGACCTCCAAGGTTCATGGTGCATGCTAGTTCTTCCACGGTCCAAATAGATCAAAAAAATGGAAGCTTAAAACCATAATGTCATGACTGATGGATCGGGTAGGAGATATGAAGATCTTCAAGCAGAATGTTAGATTTAACCATATGCTCCAGAAACATATGGTCCTGGAGCATAAATAATCCAGATATATTCTAAGTAAAATTTGAATGCACCCATTCTCCAGGATCATAGTCAAATATGCTCCTCAAGAGTATTTCGACAGAATATTTCTCCACGGTTCTAGAGCATATTTGCACATGCTCCGGAATGTAATATGCATTCAAATATGCTCCTGCAAATATGCTCCGATCATATTCAAATTAATATGCTCCAAGAGCATTTATTTTCAGATTATTTATGCTCCAGCAAGCAGGGTCAAATATGCTCGGGAGTATTTGACTTAGATATTTTTTCTCAGATATTGCTAAAGGAACATATGCTCCAGGACCATATGGCCCTTATGGGCCCAAAATCGGGACCAAAAGCGTTTTTTTTGTGTGTTATGTGTTAGTACATTCTAGTCAGTCTAGAGGTCACCCAAACTATTATCACTGTGAAAATTGTCTGGCAGGATTCATTTGCAACAAAAACGCCCTTTATTTTTACTTCCTGAGTGTACATATAGGGAATGTGAGAGGCCATGGAAAAAAACAACAAGGGAAATGGGAAAAAAAAAGAGGAAAGAAAAAAAGGAGTAAAAAAATGCCCACAAAAAAACAGGCCTGAAAAAATCAAAGAAAGGTAAATGTTGCAACTAACAAAATGTCAAAAATGAGGAAGGAAAATCATCTTAAACGAGGAGATTTCACACTCCTGATATATATACTTTACGGACACGTTGGTGGCAATTCGTCATCCGCCTCTTCACAGTGCGCAAGACCGTCACACACCACACATAGGGCTTCTGGGATACACGGCGACAGTCCTGGTTTGTTCTGTTTACAGCGGAAATAGCCAGGCCGACAGGTGATCATAGCTGTGGAAAAACAAGCAGCAACCTAATTAAGCACACATATAACTGGTGTATGTCTTTACAGAACACAGTGCATGAGATAGAGACTGCTAAATTCATCAGGGTTAGAAGTGAAGTGGGGGTCTCTAAATGGTCCATCCCCTGTTATACCTACAAGAAAATTTTTAAACAGTAATCACATCTCTTCCCATGAGTCTGTTGTGGAATTATTTATCTCAGATGTGCTGCTATGCCGAGTGCCTGACAGGGGGAGTTTCCATAACCTGATCCATTTGACACATTTTTTCTGACACACTTATGAAGTCGGAAACCCTTCATGGAATAAAGCACAGGTTTATTCCATTAAGGTTTCCAAATTCATAAGTGTGTCAGAAAAAATGTGTCAGATGGGTCAGGTTACGTAAACTCCCCTGACAGGGTGCTACACAGAACTTTGTGAACTCCTTTCAATAAATTATGAATTGTAAAAAATCATGCATATGTCTTTATTTTGTTAAAATTATCATTCTCTGAATAAAATTCATAAATACTACCATTGCTTGAATGGTGGTGTATCCATAAGGTGACCCATCTGACCCACTTCTTTCTGACACACTTAAGAATGTGAAAACCCTTCATGGAATAAACCACATCACCCCAATGAATGATGAGAATTGATTTACAAATTTCTATGCTGGATCCAACTTTCAGAAATTTGATTCATTTGTCTGATAAATTTGATTCTTTTTGACAAATGCAAATTATTCAACTGTGTAATATGAAGAAAACCATCATGCAGTTATTGTCCATTTTACTATACCTTATACACAGTGCGCTCACAATTGATGCGTGACCTCTTGTGCCTAGTGTGCATTTAAAGTATAGGGGCTTCACTACACGGCCAATTTCTTCATGGTATTTACCACAAAGCTACTACCGAGTAGACATGGATTGCCTAACCACTTAGACGTACACTCGCCGCCATGATTCTGATGTATTTTTGCCGCATAGACAGTGTACACACACACAGCGACTGTCCCTTCACTGTCGTGGAGTAGCGACGTGGTTACACCGGCTCCTAGCGCGCAACGATTAATTTTTCTCATGGCCAATTTTGTTTTTTTTGATATTTTTGGCATTATTTGCATTTTTTATTAACAAGTGCGTGAATATGGGGTTTTTGATGATGCCGCTTTGAATTTCGTAATGATTTTCCTAAAAAAACGTTCAAAAAACGCTAAATGGAGCCCAAGTGTATAGCGCCTCATTCCTGAATGTTTCATCCACTCTCTCAAAATGGCGTCTTGGTACCGTGGGGGTAGCTAGTTGGTAGCGGCGTGTCTACTCCAGTACTGCCTACTCAACATCCACCTTCTCTCCACCTAGGTGGGCAACTACTGGTGCCATTGGGGTAGGTACAGCAGAATAACCCAGTCCTGTATAACCTAAGAATTTGTACTTAGTAAGCCCTATCTTGCAGCTACCCCCGCCTCACGGTTAGCCCAGTGTGTTGTACTGTGCAGTAGCTGCCACGGTACCATGGTGGTAGCTGCCGTATAGGCTACCACGTGAGTAAGAATCCGGCCGTGTAGTTTTAGCATCGCTGCTTGGCCAAAGTTTATTTATGCGCAAATTTAGCGAACTTTCATTACTCACTACAATCTAGAAATGTTTTTCTTTCTATTCTTCAATGTTTGTAATTAATAAAATGTCATTCGGAAGATATGCGGTGCTTTTCATTTATGAGACCATGTCCAGGACCATATCAGAACTATCCTTCTTAAAATACCATGCAGAGCAATGGTAATCTCTCACTCTTAACATTTTGTCTGAGTACAGCCGGAGGACCGCATATTCATGAGGCCGTAATATAAAAACGAATTGAGGCCTAGGTACTTGGAACTTCTGTCATCAAGTCCCATGCTTTCCTTAATGGTATGCCAAACCAGGATCATTGGGACCTTGGGAAGGTAAACGGCGGTTTGATGTTAAAATGATTTCCTGATGGCCAAAATACACCGCCCAACCCAGTTCTGCATGTTCAGGGCAACGTGTTTTTACTCAAGTGTTGCAGTTAACTCGGCCGTTCATTAACTGAGGCATGTCACACGGGCCCTAAAATTAGCATACGTTTAACAGTAAGCTGGTTAGGGACGGCAGCAATCCAGTTTATGTTGGTAAGTTCGTGGCATATTTTGCCTGGAGATAACTGCACGATGCAGTGTGACTTAATGGAACACAAATATCAGAAAATGTGACATGTGCAAGTGCACACACACACACACACACACACACATCATACACTGTGCATAGATTAAACATACACTGCCTCAGATGTGCATACACACACACATGCATGATGTGCACACACACACAACAACACATGCACACACACAACAACACCCTCACCCCCAACACGACACACAACACCCAACACACGGGTACAAGATCATAAATGAATGAGGAAAACATTACATTGAGAAGGGTCACCACCAATCTTGGGCTTATGATGTATTGTTTATACTCTCATCAAGTGTGCCGTATTCTATCCACAAATGTTGTTTTGTGTTTATAGGGCATGATCTTTTAGTTTATAGTAATATGCATTAATGTAAAGAATAGCACATCATAGCATCACATATTCCAGAATTTGGTTTCTTAGTATTTTTGAAAATAATTTTTTTGTAGATTTTAACCAGAAAACCTCAAAAGAAAAGTTTCACCAAAACAATAAGCCCTTTTGCGAGTTTAGACATCGCATGCGTAGTCGGGTGCATCAATTGAAAACGGTACTCCTTCGGGATGATATCGGAAAGTGCACTGGGCAAGGTCAGAGCAGACGATAAAATAACTCGAATAACTCGAAATTTGAACAAGATGCAACTCTACAACCATACCGGCATTTCTAGAATCGCCGGCACCAGCTTTCAAGTGGTCATTCCATCACTGTTACATAGCAGCTGTTCATTTGTCAGACAATCAATCTGACCACAAAGGGGACGCCATGGATTCAAGTTGTACAGGGATTGCCACGCACCGGAAGTGGGTTGTACTCTACTAGCCAAAAAGTCGGACATGTGTAGTAAGAATTACTAAAGGGCCATTCTTCGGGATGTCACACACGTGACCAAAATTTATTTGCCTCCCATGACAAAACAAACAATCTAGCAAAAGTGGAAACATTATTTTTGGTTAGGTTTGGACAAAATCTAACCAAAAATAATGTTTCCACTTTCGTTAATTATTTGTTTTGTCATGGGAGGCAAATAAAGTTTGGTCACGTGTGTGACATCCCGAAGAATGGCCCTAAAGGGCTTATTGCTGAGTGTAATCAAAAATAATCAAACACAAGGCATAATTATGGTAATGCTATAATAATAAAGTAAAATTTTACGCCTGGAGTGGGGATTGAACCCACAACCTTTGGACTATAAGACGATCGCCTACAGACGCATGCCACACAATCCGAGCCGACAGAAAGTTGCTTTTTTGTAATACTTAAATAAATACATTAACAGAATAAACCGCACACATAATCATGAATAGCGCTGTTGAAAATATATGGTCCAGGACCATATTTTCGGGCCAGAATCTCACATTAGCGATTTGCTCATATATAAGGAACTATGTGCCATTATTGGTGGTGGTTGTGAATTACCAACATGTTCGGACTTACTAGCTGATGGTTGTGGTTGAAGCAGAGAAGACCAAAGATGATGTAACCAAGAAGAATGGTGTCGTGAAATGATTGAAAAGGTGCAAATATAAGAGAAAGAAAGATAACAAAGATAAGATCTAGAACATGAATTGGGATTAGAAATGCCACCAAGGTGTATCCAAAAGGTAATAGATGTTATAACTCCCAGCTTCATGGGTATTCCATTAATCCCAATAGTTGGTATAAGAATTTTATTGAACATTCACCCATCCTGCTCCACACTTCCAAAAAAAAAAAGCTATTTTTTTTCAAATTTCAAAGTATGTGAAAGGAGATGCAATTTTGTAATATTAATTACTGAATCAGTAAGTTTCAGGGGCACAGTGACTGAAAAATTCCAATGATAGTTTAGAAATATGACCATAATGTTCTTATTTTTGTTGTAGCAGTCCAAATCATGCAGCAAGCTTACATTTTTGGTTTTATAAATATCATATTTAATCTTTTGGGCATATGATAATATTATGACTATTGTTAGAATTTTCTACTTGGTGCTATGAGAGCTCTAGTAAGTCCATGAAATGGTTTTTTTTCTCTCTTTTTTGAGTACTATCCATTGTGAAAACAGTTTTGCACACATTCTATAGCTCTTTTGAGTTGCTACAGAGAAAAAGACAAACATATTGAGGGTTTGCTGCAAGAAGGCCCCATCTGCAATAGCTACCATTTGTCATGTGTTCTTATTAAGTGTTATACCTGCCAAATTTAAATCCTGGTAGCTATTGCAGATGGGGCTTTTTTGCCCTAAACCCTTGATATGTGTTTGAAGCCATTTACCAATCTCAGAATTCAATTTGTACTCCTAACTGTAGCATTTAAATAGCATCTTCCCTTACTAATTTTCAATTTGAAAAAAAGTATATATATTTTATGGAATTTGGAGCAGGAAATGATCTTAGTTATTGCCATGATAGGTATATGGAAATGTTATCATTTTTAGTTTCCAATCTTAAAAACAATATACGTTGTCTGGTATGATCAGGTCAAAGGTCAATTAGTCAAGGGTTAGTCAAATTGCAATATGGTTTGAGCATAATATAATGAAAAATATGGCCAGTTAGTAATAGTCAGTAAGGCCACTTGATTAAAAAATAGAATTAAAATCTAGCCGACTATGCATACAAATGGAATGCATTTTCATTACTGAGATGGTATACAGTACCATTCAAATAATTTGAAACTGGTGAAAATCCCTGAAAAAGTGCATGAACTTGGCCTAAATTTTCCACCAAACAGGCTAAGTTGAGTAAAACATGAAAAATGACAATTGAAAATGTTGAATCCAGGGTTTTTTCCCTAAAAAGCGTCATCACTATTGAGTTTTTAAATAACGGGCAAGGTTTCCAACCTAGAACACATTATTCACCAATAAATGATACCACATTATAACATAAGCCTCTACTCTTGTGGGGGACAAAAATTGACTTTAGTAGTAGTAGTAGAAAAAAAAAACAAAGTTTTAAATCTGGTTTTGTCCCCGCTAACGGGGGTGGCCGGATTCACCTCATATTTACAGCAATACCACTGTGTGAGGATTATATGACCAAAAAATAATTGACCGGATGCCCTTCCTGATGTCAATGACTTTACAGATTATATTGTAACTGTGGTCTTCAAAGTGATCGCATACATTAGATAAATCATGTTATCAAAGAACTGTCTGGTCAAGCAATGTCATTCCGTACAATAATAAAATCTATGTTTTAAAAAATGGTATATTTTTTGTCAGTGTATTGTCTATCTGGGTATTGTCTGTCGGTATTTCATACCTTGATGGACCTGTGTAAAGTAGATACAAGTAAATTAGATTAGTTCACTTGGCAAATATTTATGGGAGAGCTACAAACTACAACCATGGTATAGTTGGAGTAATAATTTCTTGGCCAAGTTACTAGGTACGCCCGCTTCCCCGCCAAAACGGTGCCCCACTGGGTTGCATGTAGACGCAGTTTACGCAACACGCAATGCGCGCGCGTACGCCAGGGCCAAGAAATTATTACTCAAACTATATAGTTGGGTTGCTTTTGCTACCATCACTGGCATCAGCTACACTTTGATTCGGGTGTTTCCGTAAGTCAACCCACTTCTCTCTGACACACTTATGAATTCAGAAACCTTAACGGAATAAACCACATAAACCGTGTGGTTTATTCTGTTAAGATTTCTGAATTCTTAACTGTGTTAGAAAGTGGGTCCCCTTTGAATCGGAATACCTTGAACCAATTTTGAAAATACGCCTGCTCTCGCACCAATAATAATGCATAAGGGAACAACATAAGGGCGCAGTACATGTAGCATAGACACGTCTGTGTTTTTTTGGATGCAATAACAGTCCAAGGAATTATAAGCATGTATGTCTGCAGCAGTTGTATTTTGAAGTCTCCTCATATACTCATTTTTAATTTTGTTTAACACCACAGAATGTTTTTTTACAGTAAACCCATTACAATGTTATTGAATAGTAAAGATTATTTCAGGTTTAGGTAGTGTTGCACATGATTTTTTTAGTTTTTGCAGCCTTGCATGATGCCTTGAATTCCCAGGTTCTTTCTTCCAATCCAGCACACATTGCCAGAGTTGTGCTGTTTCAAATCCTGCCTTGCTTGTTAAAAAAATTTACAAACGCTGCAAAAAACATCCAACAATACTGAATTATTGGGGGTGGGGGTGGGGTGGGGTGAAAAGAAGTGGGTTAGAAGATAAGCTTAAGTGTAAAGTGTTGGAAAGAATACATGTCAATAAAGAATTCTAAGAAATATGCAAATGTTTAGTTTGATACAGATCACTTTCAATCCTTTCAACTCTGGTAGATGTGGTATGTGCTATTGCAAATAAATCACTAGTTTTTGAGATGCCTCCTGACACCTAAGACTAGGCTTGTTTGGACTCATTTGATTGCATTGTTCTATGCATGATCATACTTTATACGCTCATCAAAATGCATAAGGGCCATTCTATGCCAACGTTCGAAATGTGCAGCGCAGCACGTCATGGATTTTTTCTCTTTAAGTGTGATGGTAGACATTGATGAAATATGGAAATCCTGAAATTTTAAGCGTCATAGTCAACTTCGTTTCCCCCTAGAGCGATTGAAAATTTAGGGGTCACCATCAAAAGTGCCACCTGATGTAAAAGACTATGTTGAGAGGATCACATATTTGTAATGGAACAAAAAAAAAAAAAAAAAAAAAAAAAAAAAAAAAAAAAAAAAAAAAAAAAAAAAAAAAAGTCATTATCTAAGGGTAAGATGTGGTGTAGAATTCAAATCTGGTATCAAAAAGTTCACAGCTTGATTCCTTTTAGAGTTAATGAGGCCTGAATTATGCAACTTTGTTCATTCGGGGCCAATTTTTTTTTGGGGGGGTCATAATTCCAAAAGTAAGAATTTTTTGGTGTCAATCTTTTAGTCAATCAGAGTCACATATTAGAATTTTCCACCAATACAATTATGAACACATTAGAAAAGTAATAAGTGAGGTACAGCACATTTAAATGGTAATTGTGCATTTTTTGACACATTTTGACTCCCTTGAAAACCAATGTTGACATATTCAACCCCACCCTCCAACTTCAGATGTTGAAGATACATTATTAAAGAACTATTCTTGAAAGAACTAGCTTGGTGTCTTCATTTTTAAGTCACTTATTACTTACCTAATGTGCTTATTATTGTACTGGTAGAAAGTCTTGCTGTGTGACTCAGATTGACAAAAAATGGACAGCAAAAATATTGCTACTTTAGGAGTTCTGACCCCAAACTTGGTCTCAGATGAAAGATGTTGTATTTTTAAGCCCAAGCAACTTTAAAGTAAAGGAGCTATCACATTTTTGATACCAGATTTGAATTCTACACACAAAAAATAGTGATTTTCAAAGTTGTGGAGGGTTCCATTATGTTCCTCTTAAAATTGTCTTTTGCATCACATGGTGTTTTTAATGGTGACACCCCCCTGAATTTCTAAAGGAACTGAAAAAAAGGTTCTGGTATTAAAACAAATCCCAACTTGACAAAGTAACCCAATGTATATTAAGTCCCTTGCATGCCTAGTGTTAATTTGAACACGCACCAAAGAAAGAATCCAAAAGAGAATTTTGAAAAAGACCAGACTTACAGCAGTCGTGCGTTGGTGCTTCATCTGATTGATCTCCACAATCATCGTCGGTGTCACAGATCCAATGCTCTGGTATACAGTGACCATTATTGCACTTGAAATGGTTTGCTGGACAAGTGAAAGTATCTAAATCTAAACAAAACAGAGAAATGCTTTGATGTTTAGTACAGAAAAAATGATTAACTATCAATTATAATTTTTATAAGAGTGTATCATCATCATCACCTGTATACCATCCATAATTGAAATCGGGATACTCAACACAAATTACTACACAGGGACGTGCCGCAAATATGGGACTTATTTTCAACCTTCTGGTATAGGAATTTCCCTTTTATCATGCCAATTTTGGTATAGAAATGGGTTGCTTTTTTTCAAAATTTGTTGGAAAATTAGGCCTGTGCCATTGAAGGTCGCTAGGTTTTCTTCTACCACAGTTTTTGTGTCCTGTTAGAGGTGAATAGAAAACCAGATCTGGATATTGGCTGCTGCTATGTTCTTAAGCAATGGCCCACAAATTAAATGTGTCTCTTCCTTATGATCTCTGACAACAGAGGAATACTTTCATATACTCTGCTATTCAGTAAGTAATCTCACCAACTGATGTTGAGCACCTTTTCACAAAAGCTGACCTTTACATAACCTTTAACCTTAATCTCCATATGGTCACCCTTCAACTATTGGGTTATGTTCCAAGTGCTTCAAAGACAAGACATCTTTCAATGCATGATCTAAAGAATTTTGATTTTGGTAGATCTATCAAGATTAGACTTCTAGATCTTAAGTTTGTTACATGCTGATCGGGCCTGAGCTTTCCTGTGTTTGAAGTTGTGAAATGAATCAGACATAGAGGATCCAACACTTGAATTTTTAGCAAAATAAAGAAAATCTTCAATATGCTCTCAAAGGAAGGTAAGGAAATAGAAAGTGCAAAGCATATTTTCATACTAGTACATAGGAGCTTACTTTATTGTAGGGCTACTGTACAGGGTGTATAAAAATTGTGCATGGAATACTGCTGATCATGAACTCCATATGTTCATTCCCCCATAATTTTTCTGACACAATCGCAATACACATTTTTTTACACTACATATTCTGAAAAAAGTGAGGACCTTTAGGTTTTTGGTAATTTAAATCAAATGGGAAACCAGGGACAGATTCTGAAATGAGTTATGACAATGTCCTAAGAATGCCAGCTCCCTGGTCAACAAATACAATGGCCTGACATAAGATTGCATGAATGATGTCCTAACAATTCTACTTAGGTTCGACTAACACCATCTGACTATATTTCGAGAATTCTAACATCCTGCATTGCCTGTGTTAAAGTATACGAGATATTTAGGATGTATGTCATAGATGAGGTGACATCAATGTTTACAAACACAATTAAAGACACTATCAGTGATTTTTCCGAAAGTGTCAAAATATTTGAAATTTGCAGGAATAACTTGAATCATTTACAGGGTATGTTTGGGTACCTGTACTGGTTACAAATGTGCAAAAATCTGGTTTTTAATGATTTTTTCAATTTTCTGATTTAGCAAATCACTGATAGTGTCTTTAAGCACATGGTCTACTGACGTGATCAAGGTGCGAAGGACATCACTTTCAGCTACAGCACTATTCAATGGGCTATTTATACTGATTGAGCGCGAATTTTAAAAGCACAAGCCCTACAGGTGACATCACATGGCACCTGGTCTAAATGTAAGATACTTTTGTGAATCCAGCAAACTTTCGGAAGGTTGTCATCTACGGTGAAACCTCGACTAAGACAAAATTCACTTACTACAATAGTCCTGTGGTTCGTCAGCGTTTGAGCCATCCCCACAGTCATCTACTCCGTTGCAAAAAAAACGACCTGTATGCACTGGTTGGAATTGGTGCACTTAATCAAGTCATCGGGACAATCTGTATTTCCTGAAATAATGTTAAAAACAACTACGTCACAAAATGAGTCTTTCACTTTTTAGAGCGTGGGTGGTAAAGAACAAATTGTCGTGTGAGTACAACAAGTTTGTAAGTGTAATAGCTGCCATTTGTTACAAATTCCAAATCAAACATACAATTACACCAAGTCTTTGGCCAGTGGCTCTTGAAATGGTTCTTTAGGCAACTGTATCGCCTAAAGAACCATTTCAAGAGCCATTAACTCAAGGAAAGCTAACTTAAAAGTGATCCTAATACATAGCACCACACAGATATATCAGATGCCAGCCATTGCACTTACAACCTTGTTGTACTCATACAACGTCAGAAATATTAAAACTATATCAAGAACATAGAGCTAGAATATAAACCAAGAGGGGAAACACTCGTGTTATTGAATAGGCCAGCAACGTAACCGATTTCTCTCACACCTCGCACGCCATCCTTCTTGTTGTGCAACCAGCCGCGTGTCGTCGCTGTTACTGCACAAGCATACGCACCGACAATCTGTGCATCACGCGTTATGTTATCAGTGTTGCATTTTCCCAGTGTTCCATTGTCTGATCGGCCGATTTTTCTGCAATAATTATGCGAAAACCAATCAATGGAAGAAACCATGCCTCTAAAAAGATTCCTGCATTCCTAATGCACAAAAAGTCTCCCGATGACCCGTTAATTTTGCTTAGGAAAAGAGATATTTGAGTCCGAGTGATAGCATGTTATTGTTGTTTTCACTCGCTAAAGTGTGACGAACCTAAAATACCGCGTGTCTCATAAATATGCATAATGATTTTCCAAATACGATGATACATAAACCAAATATGGTGGTGCCCAAAACTATGATAATGAAGTGCGTATGCTCATTATAATGCTTTTGGGCACCTCGATTTTTTTTTACGCCGTTTGTGGAGAATGTGCTTGTCTATCTTATATAAGTTGTTGATCAAGAATCATGAACCTGAACATCCAACCCTATCCCTAAAAGTTCTGATTTTCCATAATTTTTTCACCAAATGAAGCAGCAGAATGAGTCAAAAGTTGCAAAGCAAGATTTTTGAGATGTGGTCCAAAATAGGTGTAGAAATACAGAAATTGACTTTTTTCTAAAGAGTGTTAGAGGAATTTTTTGTCTATCACCTGGTGAAGCTTTTGTCTAAACATTCCACCATAAGTGGATCAAAATGATTTTTCAAAGATCTCTCTATTGACCCAATTACAAGGTGCAAACTTTAAATTTTATTTTCTCTGTTTCTTTGTTTTTTAGGTATCATATCATCATTCAAAATACCATACCTTCATATCTGTATGTCTATTGTCTGGAGATTTCATTAGATGAAAGCTTAAATGACATTCTTTATCCTGAAAATTGATTTTGGTTGACTTCAGACTCATTTTGCTATGATCACAACTCATTTTGTATCACCTGTCACCGTTATCACCACAAGAAAGGTGACAGCTATATCACTCAATATAGCTATTGATCTGCTGGATTACAATGTGTGTAAGCATGAGAGTCACAGGTTTAACAATCACATATATATGAACATTATTACAGTCCCGCACCTTGTAATTAATGCAATAGGCTTCATTATGCATTGCGCAATTACCAGATACAAAAAAGAACATGCAAACAGTGAAATTTACGATGATATTATGACCTTTTGACTCCACCCACCCTACATGTCCTGTGTTAAAAGAACAGAAATGGCTTGCAGATTACTTATTTAAAGGCACTTGCAAATTGCAAAAATTCAGAAAACTGGTCAATAGTAGAAATTGTCTTTTGATATGTTTGGTTATCGCAACCTTTGAACTTCTTAAGAAATTTTGTAAAAATCGGCAAATCAGCACTACTTCAAAGTTTTTGTTAAGAAAATTACATGGATAAAAAAAACACTTTTCTGTTATTTTTTTTCAAATTCAGTTGTTTCAAACTATAAAAAACTATAATAGTTCTTGAAAAGATTAAAATCTGATGTTGCATGTAATTTATAAGATTTATAAATTGATATTTTTTGGGTCAAAATCCAGAGGGTGTATTGAGTCAATCCCACAATGCACCAGTTTTGGGAAATTTCACCTCAATAGGGTCATGTGATCCCGATCCCACCAAAATATTCTTAACACATAAAACCCTGACTTTTACATTCA
>JAMKCH010013251.1:0-26871 GCA_023653785.1 Ophioderma brevispina | reverse complement strand
CCAAGCTAGGCCAGGCCTGTGGATGTACGAAACGCACGATCAGCTGTCACAGCATGCATACGCCATGATCATGCACATCATCCCTGCCACAATCGTGCCTGGTCACACTGAAGTGAATCATGACCAATGGATGCGCTACCACTATTCATGGTCATTGGCACGAATGCTATGAATTATGACCTACACATCCAATATACCACCAACAAATAAAATTCAACAAAGAATCACACTCCTAAAAGGTGAATTGGCTAGTTTCGACTGCTTTCCCCACACTCTAAGAGTGACTATTCCTCTAAAAAGAGGTGATCACTTCACTCTTTGCTTGGAGTATATTTTTTTCAACTCTTTATTTAGAGTGGTTTTTTCACTCTTTTAAAAAAAAAAAAAAAAAAACATTTCCAAAATTTTAATTGATCCTGAAAGAACCATTTTACTGTGAGTGGTAATTGTGTGTAATTACAATGCCACTTGGAGTACTTAATAAACTATTTACTGTGGCCCAAACCATATTTTAGCTTCTTTTCATCAGATGGAAAGAAGTCAGTCAAAATATCTTGCCATATGAGTGATGAAAAATACAAGGTTTTCAATGATCCACAATCTCAGGTGTAATGGAGTGATTCGAATGTGAGGATCGGGTAGTTCATCTTTAATATTGAAGCAAAAAAAATCTCAATCAAATTTAATAATCTTAAAATATTTGGGGACCCTTTTTGATTCTGGGCTGCCCTGATTGCTTGTTTAAAAGTTTGCGAGCTTCAGACTATCCATTTCATAGGATTGTCACCACCTCTTTAAGGCTACTCATAACCCTGTCCTATACCCTGGATACTCCCCACCAGCCACTTACTTCACCTTAGAGTTAAGCTAGATTCTTTCATATGAGTCATTATAGGGTGATAAACGAGAATCCAATCTCAAAGTTTGGGAAGAAGGTTTGAATATGTTTTGTCCTATATTTTGGAAGGGTTCATATTTGGAAATTTGGGGGTCCAACCTCTGGGAAATGTGAGAACATTGTAAAATAGAGGAAGACTTAGTACAGGGTAAATTTTGCAATCCAACCAGAAGATCAGACCATTTTGGATGTAAACTATGTCTCTTACACAGGCTGAAAATACTGGGTTGAATGTTTATCTCCCTGTTTTTTAACTTCCAAGTTCAAAACCGTAAGACCTCAAGTGCTCTGTTGTTTGCCCTACTGTATTGGCTCATTGTCAGTGTTGCCACATTGAGTAAGGGGGCTGGCTGCTATCACTGTAAACCACAATGGAATGCTTGATGCCCTCTGTTGGCCAAGCTTTTTGTCTACTGGGTAGCTTGTAGCAAAATAGCTAACTACTTCCAAATGTTGGGGTGGGGGGTTTAACTGTGGGTATTAATATGTACCTATCACCCGGAAGACAACATTAACGGATTTTACAAGATCAATCCTCACTAAGGAAACCTAGCTAGCAGCACCTAGTGACTGGTATGCTGTTATAGGATCTAATAAGTCATGGATCGATAATGGCGTAAGGGTTGCCCTTACATAGAGCTAGAGCATACTAATTAGTAGGTTTTTATAGACAAATCCGACCAGCCAAATTATGGTCAGAAATGATCCGCCATTACTGGGGGGCCTCCAACCCAAAACCTCACCCAAATCTTTGTCGTCGTACCCGCTTGATTAAGTCTAATTCAAAAGCTACACTTACTGGCACAGTTGGGGAAGTCAAGCAGGATGCACCCAGCTATGACTGCCCGGAGGTGTTGGAATGGGCTAAACCAGATTGGTGTATACATGCTTTGAGTGGGAATATGGATGTGTATTTTCATCCTCACTACACAAAAGGTGGAAATTGCTCTGGTGCTACCATGAAATCAAAGCAAAGTTTAGTAATTGTAAATCTCATTCCGAAGCATACTAATGCTCAGCAATTGTATAGGAACATACTAATGCTTTCCATGTTAGTATGTGAATGAGACTGGTGAAATGAAATCAATTCAAATACAAAAACATTTAGACACAATGTCTGGAGTTCTTTTACAATACAAGAGGTGTACTTACTCATTTTTATCTAATATGATTTAATTTAGTTTGGCAACAGTGAACTCCTTTTCATTAATTTGATTACGGGTAATGGACCGCAATCATGTCCAATGTTCATGATTGTTTCTCTCCCTCAACGGAAGTCTAGCCACTAAAGACATCTGATTACAGATTTTTGAGTTAGTTGGGTCGCAGTCATTTGGATAAGTAGAAGCCAAATGTGTACCAAATCGGCCCCTCGGACAGTGTGTGTGTTCTGTGTTTTATATTGTGCATGTTCAATGCACTATGTGTCTGAACCACATTTGGGAACATTTGTGTTTATAATGTCGCGAATAATTTCGCAAATGTTCACTTATACAAAGGTATCTTAACTTCAATTGACTTCAATGGTTGGGTTGTGTGTCAATGATCCAGTTTCAGCTGGCAAATTTAAAACCACCACTTCCTCATGGCTATTGTTTATTATCCCAGTGTCTACTTGGCCTATTATGCCACGATTTTGGGTATTTCATAGGGATATTTTGTTTAAAAAATTGAGGGGGGCATTTATTAGAAGAGGGGAACGTATTCAACCAATTAATGGTGTATAGAATAATATTTGTTCTGGCTAATGTATAGGGGGAATACTCACTTTTTCAATGTTTTTGCTTGCACTTGCCAGGTTGCTCTATCACAGATTATGACCCTGTGGCACTATTCGAGTGGATTTGTAATATCCCCTTTCCTCCCTCTAACACATAGGATCTATGTCATGATACACAATATACACAATTGTGTGTGAAGTTCATTAACTTATAATATGAGCTATGTATTAATAAAGCAAGAACATAGTTTTTTGCCAATCTTCATATTTAAATTGGTCGGCTTAAGGCAGTGGTAACAGAAACAAATTATATAACCGAAAAAAGGACTCTCCGCTTATTAATCCCATGTATCAGTTGCAGATTTTTCTGGATTAACTTATTATCTTACGGCTTGTACTAATAGTTAGTAGTGTAGACAGGGTTGAACCTTGGAGGGCTAAAGTTTGATTTCTAAAAAAAACACACTGAAAGAGGCTTAACCCCTGCACAACATTCACAAATCTAATGACACTAAGAGCTAGCGGCAATTCTGTTAAGGAGTGGATGGTTAAGGGTCCCACATTATATAATACATACATGTTAAAAAGTAGCCATTGCAATGGAATAGAGGTTCTTGAAAATTGCATTGGACAATTCCACTTACTCTCTAAATTCAACAAAGGTGATTCCTCTTTTGACAGTGACTTACAGGGCCTACTCCAAAAAGTGAATTTTGACCCTTTCGAAGAGTATTTGTTTTTTGTCAAAATTACTTATGATCATTTAAAATAATATGTTTATCACTTCTAACTTATCTTAGAGAAATTTGATCAAAAAATTTTCTTCTTTTTCATAAGAGTAATTCTCCCTTTAGATTTAGAGAGTAGGTTTCTTTTTCCGAGACCTTTTATTATTCAATTTTGAAGTTATATTTTCACACAGTCCGCTCAAATTAACATTGTCCACTTTTAGGTTTTGGAGCTTAAAATATGAAATGAAATGAGGGTCTGTGAACGAAATTTGAGCTCACAAAGTGGCAAGTCCCTGCAGGACAGGTATGGAAAGTGCCTCCCCTGGGACCCTCAGTAAAAAATGCACCACAATTCTGAATAAACGCAATGTACAAGTAAAATAATGGGCGCATTAGTTCTTATTGTCTGCTTAAAGATCGTTACCAACAAAATAAATTTCCATGTTGTCTCTAATCATCACCGTCATGCCTATTTAATTTAACTGCTTTAGTGTCATACAAGAAGGAGAGGAGTATCATCTAAATGACAGCACAGGAAAAAAATGGCTTCGTGTTTGTCAATAACTTAAATAATGTAAAAGGTGTAGCCCTGCTTCCTACGTGCATTTGTGCCAGTCGGCATCACTGTCAGAAAATCGGCTTGAGTCACATTTCAACACTGCTCACATCGCTCAACTCGGGTTGGTAGGGTATATTTCTGTATGTTAGTGACATGTGATGCCCTGTTTGTAATTTGGGAAATCTGAAGCTTTTCTATGTGGTTTGCATACATCCCTATTTTTTCCTGCTACTTCTCCAAATCTCCTATTCAATCTATAGTATATTTTCCCCTGATAATATTGGAAGATAAATTACACTGTGATTTGAACAGAATGGGCAAGCCAGGGAAGATGCACTGGTGCATGCAGTAGTGGGACAGCCAAGTGTTTTCAAAGCCTCTTTGATTGTTCATGGGTTGCTACATTCAAATATCCGCTAGCTGTTTTTATTTTTTCCACAAAGCTTTGTGAACCTTTAGAAATTGTGTTTGTTAAACAGTCAAAATACTAGATGTACATTATTACTGCTTTTTATCCAGTCTTCATGTTAAACAACCCACAAAAATGAAAGAAACCAAGTATTTATTTTGTGTAATTTGTCAACAATTTCCCTCCCCCCTCCCTCCCGCCCTCCCTCCCTCACTCCACTCACTCACTCACTCACTCACTCACTCACTCCTCAGCTCACCCCTCTCAATCACTCACTCACGCACTCACTCACTCACTCACTCATTCAGATTCATTCATTCCTTTTTAATCCCACATTGAACACTATTTGATGTTTGAAGAATTGTTTATATTAAATAAAGATGGCTGTTACAAAACGTGGTAATTGATGCTGATAGTGATAGATTTAAGATCGTCTGTTTTGTATGTATTAGTGCAGGCACCACTTTTTTCAACCCGACAGGACCCCAGGAAGAAACTAAAAGGCCTAATTTCTTACTAGATTCATATTTCTTTATTACTGATATTTCCAATGATTGATCATTTGTCCGAAATATTCATTCTATAAACAGTCAATGTTAGTTTTTTTACCAGGAACTCCCCACCCTCCCACACAACGATAGTCGTGGCCACACAGAGCTGAAACCTCTGGAGTTTCAAAACTTGGAGTGTCGATCGGGGTTTTTGGCCGTGTGGACGCATTCGGGGTTTAACACTCCAGAGTTTATCGAGGGTCATAGCGGGTTTACCCCGAAAAAAACTAGGGGTGATGGATGAAAACGCAAACTCCCATAACAATCCGGAGTGTTTTGGAAGCTGTGTGCCCTTTGTTGACAGCTTCGGGGGATAGTGAGCGGATCCGCGGTGACCTCGCACGGTCATCTTTTTGACCAAATTTTCCTGTCGTGAATATCACGCGCGAAAATGTGCAACCGGCTTCCGGCTATGGGTTGACTCCGGTCTACTTTTCCGATATGCGAGTGAAGGGGGAGAGAGGAGAAGGAGAATGGTCCAGGGGGGGGATTGCTGTCGAGTTTCGGCCATGTGTGGACGTAATTTGGAGTGAAAAGTAAGTAAAATAATTGGATTTATTGTTTCACTCTGGAGTTTCAACCTTTGGATTTTTGGACGGTCTTGGGAACATGGCTTGGAGTGTTTAAGTGTGGTGTCCTTCATACATATTTTGGAGGATTATAGATTTGAAGACTTCAGAAACTTTCTTAAGTGTTTTGTTTCTTTCTGATACACAATGAAACTTGAGACCAATCCATTTTGGGTGGGTCTTGTAGAAACGTTTTTACTTTAATACATCAGATTTATTATAATGAATATGTTGAAATAATATATCATACCTTTAATACATTACATAATGTAATTGATTAGTTAAAAAAAACGTACAACTAGTTGAGCAATTTTAATGGAAAAAACATGGGAGATATCAAAAATTTTCTTGCCATGGGTCAAGGGAGTATTCTTGGTTTTACATTTAGGTTTTTGTGGTTGTATCCTCCATTAATTGCACATTTGGAATAAAATTTCAGGCAAGGACCAGTGGCAATAACCAGTGGGGAGGGTGGGAGGGGTAAGTGGCAGAAGCCCTCTACCAAAAAATCTATTCACCATCCTGGCCCCAAGAGAGATCAGGAAAAAGGTAATGATAGTATTACCAGATACCACGTACCTCATGGGTAAGATTGTAAAATGACATACATCAGATAGCCAAAATACTGCGTACTAAGTTAATATTTAAGGACATCATTTTTTTGCACTGTACAGTACAAATTTTCAATATTTAGTATATATTATAATTAACAATTTGAACCAACCATTGCAACATATTTTCAAACTTGCTTGTTCTTATGTAGTGAAACTTCCAAAATATAGGCCTACATAACGAGCAGATCAAGCACGTCTAATATTCCATATAAAACGCTATTTATAACATTTTAATTGAATCTAATAACCTACATTTATTATAAACATGTCCTGCTGAGCATTTGATTGAATAACGCGCAAGAAATCAAACATGTTTGAAGCTCACGCTGCATAGTGACGAGTCCCAAAGTGCGCAGTCAGTGTGCAATTTGTTAAGGGCTGAAAATCGATACCTTCACAAAAATAGTGTAGGCCTCTGAATTTCCTTAGATCAATTAAAAGAATTAAACCTTTTTTGTGGAAGCTGAATTAAAAACGGGTATCAGAAGGAATTAATTTTTTTAAATCCATTAAGGTTTTTCATTAAAAAAAATCCTCATTTGGTTGTACTTTTTAGACTTTGCCCTGTATAATATCATATACGATATAATATAATTATCCAATAATCACCTCTTACATTTACATGCACTATTGATAAAGTAGTAAATGCTTTGTTAAATTATATTTTGTCGACCATTTAATTTGCAGAAAATGGGGGTGTGACTTCCCATCCTTATAAGCTGTACGATTGTGTTTGTTGACAGCATACATTCCAGGCCAGTTACTAAGTGATTACTGACATATGAATAACTCATCAAGGTACGACGATGATAAGATGGTGGCGCATGCCATGGCTAGCTAGGTTGGCATTTCAAATCAATACGCTACAACCAATCGCAATGAGTCCTAATTAAATATTCATGAAATACAGCACAGAGTGTGGATGGTGGCAAGTGAAGTAGTTAGACCATGAAAAATACTGGCTTTTAAAAAAAAAGCATTCATAAAATTATATTGCGATGTGTGAATTATGTCCTGCTTGATTCGGTGCTTGATTAAGCAAACAATTATTGGATGCTTTGTTGGGTTTTTAATTTTATTTAAAAAGCAGTGGCAAATTAAATTGGGGTTTTCTATTGGTAATGTGTTTTTAGACAATAGAAACATGTTGACGTTGGTATTCCATTTTGACTTTACATTTGCTATCAGTCTTTATCCTGAGTGGTAGCGCGCCTTGAGTGGCCAATACAGATCCAATGAAGGAAACGATTGACTCATACAGGTTTCAAAAGGTCAAGATAAATAAGACAACGTGTGGTAGAAGGTCTGGTGTTGAACATGTATTCCCTAAATATAAGAAGAAATACAGTCAATGTGAGAGGGTCTTGTGTGTTCTATTGTAGGTTGGCTCTAAAAAATGTGGGCAAATTCATTGCGATTTTGAAGCTCTAGAATAGGTCCAACCTACACAAGCAACATAGTGTAGGGTAGGGAATGTGTGATATATTAGGATTAGATTAGATTGATGTTGTAACAACAGAAATGTGGGAGTGTGTCTCTCCTACCTTGAGGTGAGTTGGAAATCAAACTCGCTTCTTTTGTGGTGCAAAGGATGTTTCATACAACAAAGGCGATCACGTCAAAAGCATCAGAAAATGAGAGGATATAGTGAGGGAAATGATGAAAAAGGTAGAGAGTGTTTTTGAATGCCTAGGGGGGCATGGCATTTTATCTGCAATTTCATGAACAAGCTAGGCTGAGTGGGGGTGGTAGCGCCAAGTTCTTTGCCAATTGACAACTCATTTGTTACAAGATCTTTCTTAATGAAATTAAAAAAATAGTAAGTTGCCTAGCTGTGGTGGACTGATGTGACTTGCTTAATGTGTTGTGTATTGAACGGTAATTTTCAGACATGATTGTAAAGAGGTGTGTGAGGATTGTATATAAAACCTCGTGATATGTCAATATTAACAATACCTGGCAGGCTCTGTGTATGCAAAGCTGGCTAGCATAGTCTAGCTTGGCTCTATCTGCATATCTAGCTATTAGCATTTAGTCAACAAAAGAGGCCAGGACTGGAGTTATGCATAGTAGGAGTGTGTACCAAAGTAGCTCTCTACTATACCAATGATTATATACACTAGTTACAAAGTGGTTTGTGTGGAGCCATGTACGTGTATGCTGATGTTCACCTGTGGGGCTTATATGAGTGGAAACAATCACAAGTTCTGCAAACCACTTCGTAGAGAATCAAAATGGGAGGCACAAAAACAGACGAGTGATCGAGGAGGCATTAAGAAGCAGGAAGCGTTTGGCGGTCAGGGGGTGAGAAGCTAATACAAGTATGCTACTGAATTATCAAGTACTTTATTGATATTACTTGGGTTATTGTATCCATATGCATAAAGTGGTCAGCCAAGGTGAGGGTGTGGCAAGCAGGCCGCTTGTGAGGTTATATATCTATTAGGATCAAGTGGATTGGTGGATTGGACCACAGCTGTAATAGCCTCCTGGTTGCCAGGTATTCATAACACATTGGTCAACGTGTTGCTATTATTGTCAATTTAAAAGAGACATTCTTAAACAATTATGTAAATTGATTAAATTGCTGACTGTGTTACACAGCGATTCATTACCACCAAAGTCAATCAGATCACGCTTTATAGGGAATAGAATTTATTATGAACACATGTTATAATGTCAATTAGCGTGTGTCTAGAGATCATTAAACAAACCCCAGTTTTAGCACGTTACACGGGATCTCATATCAATTTCAGTGCAGATTTACCCTTGCAAACTATTTTACAAGTAAATGCACATCCTTATAACTTCGGGGAAAATTCTAGGCATGCACATTATTTATAAAGTTTACAATAATGCTAAACATGAATGTGATCGTAATAATTTCCGACAATCATATTTTTAAGCTTTTCAAAGAAATGTGTGGCACTTAATTATTGAATGAAATGACCCCAGGTCAATAAAGTAAAAAAGTTGAACAGGTTGACTTGAAACTTGAATTGAAAGTGTTTTTTCAGTTCATTCAGCATAACTATTTATATATTCTATCATGTGATGCATCTGTTGTATGGTCTTATGTCTGTGTTGTATGGTATGTATGTATGCCCACTATTCAATACTTTTGATGAAACTTGGCTAGGAATCGCCCAGGCATGTGTTCAGGAATTGGAGGTCACAAATTACTATAGAGGCATTAAAATACTCAAATGTGCATTCAAAAGGAAGGTTTGATTTTTCACCAAACCAAGCTTTGTAAGATCCTTTTAGGATGTGAGTCATGGGGATAATAAGTTCAGTTGTAAGAGGTTTCAAAGGTCACAATTTGTTTGAGGGTATTTGTATAATTAACATTTTCACAGAAATGGATAGTATTCACCAAAATGATCCTCACGAGTAATTCATAATGATTTGGTTTTTTTGGGACACACTACAAGAACCTAACATTAATTGGTCACTAAATACAATTTTAAAAAAGGAAAAAACTACAAAAATGTTAAAATTAAATTTTAAATAAACAATTTCAAACTTTTATTTACATGAAAATGAAATTCCACACAGTTTTAAGTGTTAAAGACACTGGATTATGAACAGAAATGCCACCACATTTTCGACCACAGCTACGTTCACAAAAAAAATTTAAACAATTCTCATAAGTAATAAAAATAATGAGAAATTATTAATTTTTTAGTTTTTTTGTATAATATGTAGTATAGGAATTATAATTGTGAAACCTAAAATAATCTCCTAAGTTGAAAAAACAAATCAGACGTTTTCAAAGAGACATGGGGACATTCCCAGCAGAAAGCACCCTCAATTTGTTTTTGAAACCATTTTTGTTTTGCAGCTTTGGAATGCTCCCGAGGGATTAGATTCACCTGAATACGGCATCTTTATTTAATAAGAGAGCTTTAGTATTTTAGCATGGGTTCTATAGGGATGATTTACACTAGCAGCGCAAGTTCAAAACAAAAAAAGGTTTGCGGTTTCTTTTTTATGTTTGTCGGACAAAACCTTGACACATTCTTTGTTAGGTGGTCTACAAGCCGAGCCAGTGCAATTTCAGAGAAAATTTGTATCCTAAAAAAAAATTCATCCTCCTGTCACTTTGTAATTATATCTTCTTCCAAAGGCAGTAGCTTGTTGTCTTCCTTGTATGTGCCCCCCCCCCAAAAAAAAAAACAATGTAGGTGTAATGTTTGAATAAAAAAATTCACGAAGTATAAGAACTATGAAATAAGCAAATGATGAATAGAGTCTAGTGAGTCAGAAAGGTGGGAATCAAATGTCATCTATAAGAGTCTTGTGGGTCGTGGGCCATAAATTATGAACACATAATTTCAAGGTATGCTGTTTAGATTGTAATCATATTTTTTTTTGATCAATTTACCAGAATTTACATAAAATACAAATGCTGAAAGATGCAAACTTAGTTCACCTAGAATAAACCTTTAGTGTGGATAATCACAGGTAGATGTTACATCTATCTTTAAAGAAATTATAGGCTGGTATTTTGAAGGGGGTTAAACTTTAAAACACAGGTTTAAACTTTGGGTAAGCATTCAGGGACTATACCTTATGTTTCTGTAGCCTCTTGAAGGGTGATGTATTAGGTAAAAAACTTCTCATGGATGGGTCTGTTCAGGAAGGACTAAACTGGTGTTTGGTAGGCATAGAGCTAAACTAAACTTTATGTAATTCATTGGTGTTAGATTAAACGTCCTTTACAGGTCCATGGAGATATTTTTGAGGCACCAAAAATATTGTGTATAATCGTAATTGCAAATATAGACTAGACACTCAATAGGATTTTTTACCTTGTATTTGGGTACGAAAGCCCTCTTAAAAGAGTGAGAAAGGAGTGAAAAAAGGTGGATTCTGATGGCTTACGATGTCAATATAAAACATGGGTGAATTTCGTCTGTGCCTATCCAAAACTTAGAAATTTCCAAATTTTTGTACAAAAAAAAATTTTTCAGCTTAACTCCTTTCAGATGGGGTTTTTTGGTTGGAAAGGCTTTACATGAGGGCCAAAAAATCAGTACTTTCGATTTGTTCGGGACACTATATGTGAAACTCTCATTGGACTTTAGAATGTCAGAACGGTCTTGTGAAAGCTTCCCTCTTGGGCATTTTTTAGGCCCACAAAGAAGATGTGCTGAAATTTTCATTTAAAGTGCACTTTTGTGATTCCAACACCTTATGTTTTATTCATGGTCACTAGTATCCTTGGAACAGAAACGCTTATTTCACAACTTTTTAGTTGATTCTTATCTTGTGGTTTTGTGTATGAGCAAATGCTCGTTTCCACCGGGCCATAGGGCCCGTGTGCCTCCTTTCTGTAGTTTACGACCGAAAATAACCAAAATTGTAATTTCTTACAGATACCGGCCCAAATTTGCACGTAGATTAGGTACACCTGGATCCTCCTGTGACGGTTCGGATGAATACCCTCTTTTTTTAGGTAATTCGGGGGGACGAGGCGTGGCTCCGAACTGCCCCTGAAAGTACAAAAATGTGAAGTGCAGTACATTTCTGCATTTGAAAAAAGGAGCATGTGATCCACCTCAGGATTTGGAAAAACTCTTAACTTTTACCTCAGCAGATGCAATCGGTGCTGAGCTCTTGCTGTTCTATTTAATCTATCTTTATCCTGTCTATCTGCATGTGAACAGTAATAACATGTGTATGATACACATGCCATAATGGATTTTAATTTGAACTTGGCTCCTTAACCCTTGGTAGGAGAACATAGGAGAGTGTTAAGGACATTGAGTTTAATGTCAGTTAGAGATAGTTAGGATATGTTTTTAAACAATGGAAATGTTTATCTGTGGACAGAAGATTAGAGATATTGCGTAGTGGCTTGAGGCTGCTGCTCAGACTAATCTGTGAGGGTAGGTCATAGGGGTTTTCGGTGGGATGGGGGAGGGGCAGAGGGGAGGTCAAAAGGCTATCAAGGGATCATTTGAGTTCCACTTCTCAGAATGCTCAACTTACGGGTGGTACCCTTGTTGCACAAACAAGTGGGCTGTTCACAAAATCCCTCAGGAATCATGGAAGTGGGTTTTACAAGTTGGTAACAAAGTTTTTGTTTATGGTTAAGATATCCAAAAAATTACATATTCAAAATTTTCGGTTGATTCAGATGGTGCATTTCCTGTAATATTTGTAGTACTATGTGGTCCTCAATTTCTAGTCTGTTTTAGGGACAGAGACAGCCAGAGTCTGCACCCCCCCAAATATGGGCACCCCATAACAGTCATGAGCCAACAGTTCAGATTGATATGTGGACTTTTTAGGCTATTACTGTGGAGGGGTCATTTACCACAGTTGCAGAATTATTCTTTTGGATTGAATAACATTGGGATGTCAGTTTAGGTCAAAAGTATCTTAGAGGTCAATGTTTATTCTGACGAAAATATCAGTGAATGCATGAATGGATATCACTAATGTTAAACAAAATGCCTTCTTCAACTAATGGCAAAAGTACAGCTGTCAGAGGTAAAGGTATTAAAAAGGTCAAATTGCCATTGCTGTTGAGCAATACTACTACTGTTAAGAATTCATTTGTGATAGCGAGAGTCATCAATGGTGACAGGCTCATTTGCAGCTAATTGATTGGACGTAGTAGTAGTTACTAGTAGTAGTAGTGCAAAATTTAACTGCCTTGGGCCATGTTATCATTCGAACTGCAATAAATATTCATGAAAGTCCAAAGCTTAATTTGCCAAGATCAATTCATTCAAATGTCATAAAATAAAATCAAAACTGAAAAATTGTGTTTGGTAGATGTGGGTTTTGTTATGTAATCTTACAAGGGCACATACCACAGATACACACTTCTATACCAATAAAAACTGTATATGTTTGTGGTCAAAAATGTTAAACAAGGGATTGACATGTCCGTTTTGCTGGGTCCCGAGCGCAGGGGGTTTCTCTCAATTCACTAGGCACGGGATATCGGAGCATCATGTCACAGCGCGCCATCGATCGGCAAGGACAGTTCACTCTGTAGTAAGAAAAGGCGGTGCTGACAAATTGCCAGCACAGCCTTCTGAAGTTTGAACGTTATGACACAACATTAAAAAAAGAGGAATGCAAGACTTCAGTCCTGCATTAGGAACTTGCCTCGACCATATCCATGATTGTCTTCAGAGTTTAACAGAAATGTAGACAAAATGACACCAGCAAGCCGTGATAATAGCTCAAATTCAGCCAAACAATGGTATCATACACGTTTTTTATAATGAGTGATGGATCAAAATTGCGACCAAGTCTTTATTAAATTATAGCGTTTTGGATTCCAGAATTCAGCAATTAAGTTGCTGCAAAAAGGCGAGTGATTGGCTATTTTGCAAAACAATAGGTTGTTGTGTGATTGAAACTGTTTTACAGTATTAGTGCTCTTGTGAAATGTTGTTGGCTACTATTATGATAGGATCTAGACAACACAGGAAGTTGAGTTGTGTGTGTCCTTGTTAAGGTCCGCTGTCATGGTAAACCACAGTATGATATCGCACAACACACACACACACACACAAATACATAAAGCAAAAAAAAACAAAAAAACACAACAAAGACCCTTTCCATTCAAAGAGGTGCTGTAAACCCCAATTTTCCATTTTGGGGAACTATCAGAGAGCAGCAGTAACAAAATGTAACGCGAAAACAAGTGAATCAAGTCTCACAGTAAATGAGTACTATATTCAAACATTTCAAAACAAACAGGCATCAAGTTGGGAAAATAGCATTGATTGTTGTGTCATTCAACCTTTTTCACAAACTTGGTCTAATTCTAATAGTTTTATTAACTTCTTTTACCATTCGTTAAACTGTTAAGTGAGTTAGTTAGTTTAAACCAAAGTTTTAAATCCGGTTTGTCCTGCTAATGGGTGGTGGGCTGGATACACCTCACAATTAGCAATACTGTGTGTGAGGATTATTGGAGCAAAATGATATTGAACCGGTGCCCTTCCTGATGCCAATCCACAGTTTTCGGTGGTGAGGAGAGCCCTTGGGCAACCATGCCATTAGCCAGGCGCATGTGTGGATGGCCGCCATTAGGCTCTCCAGAGCTGATGGCCCTTGTAGGTAGATCTGCTTTTCATTCTGCCAGGGTTAACCAGTTACCCTCATCTGATTTAATGTGATGATTCTTTCCACAATGTTTGTACATTGTATGTAACAATTAAAAAAATTCTCAAAAAAAAAAGCAGGGTATTTTTTAAAATACGGAACCCCCGTTATCAGGTGTATTTGGATAAGAAATTTAGAAATCCAACCAAGTTTGAAAAGTTGAAAAACTCATCAATTGAATTATCTGTTTATATTTGAAATGTTTTTGGATTTATATCTGGATACATTTATTGATATCAATATATGAGAAATCGCATTACCAACAATGATAGATTAAAACAAGATACATCTTTTACCATAGCTAGGCTCGAATGCCAACAAGTTTGAACAGGTAATAATGTAGTATACAGTTATGACACTGGATGGACAGTGCAAATATCAGTAGGATTTATTGTTGCTTCGTACATATGGAGGCATAACCAACCCTGCTATACCATATACTGATGTGTCTTATTATGCCAACTCTGTAGTTGATTCTTACTTCTCCTTACTCTTAAAATATTTTAAAAGACTGATTTAATCAATGAAAGGCTTTCATAGTTGGGATTCGAACCAGTAAACTTTCGATCTGTAATCTCAATCTAGAAGTAATTTACTATTGCTTTTAATTATTGCAGTTGATGATTGGATTAAAATAAGCTTTGGAATGTTCTTTCTTGGTACTGGTTGGCACTAATACTAAACAAATATTAAATAATTAAATTATTATGAGCCCACTTGGTGAAAACCACCATCCAAAAGTGTTCAGCTTGGGTAAAAGAAAGACATTAGGACAAACAACATTTGTAGACATATCCAAGTTGTTTACTGTTCTTCTTTGTTCAAGAATTATTTAATTTGGAATAAATAGGTAGAAGTTGAGGACACCAGCTAAACAAAATATCAGTTAAGTGAGTGGCTAAAAGAAATGAACCACTGAAAATCATGGTGTGATGAATTGTCTCCATTCTATGTATTTTCCTTGATGTTTGTCCAAACCTGTAATATAACAATTTTTAAACATGTATAAGGGTGCCCAGAAAATAGTTCAATCTTTGTAATCATTGTTATAATAATAGGAAAGAGTTTAAGTACTAGCTCTTTAATCATCCATGTTTTCAACTGAAAAGTATGAATAGAATATATACGAAAGTGTTTTGCCACTTGTGTACAATGAGATTCAGCCAGTCCTTTCAGTAAATAAACAATTATCATTAACTTTTCACTGGTTTCATCCGAATGTTTCATTTAATTCAAACTTGACATAAAACACTATGGTGTTTCTTGATATATTGGCATTCATTGTATGTAGATAATAAGGAGCAAAATAGCCACACAGGCTTCGCTGTTATGAAAATGGCATGAAATTTGTCTTATTTGTGATTGTTGCCATTAGCAATTACAAAAAGGAAAATTTTTCACAACATGTAATTTTAACAAATGGCATTTGCAAGTGAGAATAAAAAAAGTGATGCATGCAAAAAAGTTTATGTAGGGAATGTTTATGTTTTCCCATAGAAAGGTAAGAAAGGAAAGTAGAACAAAATTGTATCGGCCACATATGATAAATGAGGAATAAACAAACCGTGGAGTATTTGACAGACCGATTAATCTAACTGTAATGAATTAAATATGTCTTAAATAAACCAGCTTGAGTCCAAAAAACAGTCTGAGTATTTCTGCAATTTGAAAACTTATTAGCAGAACTTTGTAAAACTACAAGTCTGAGCAGTTGTTCTTTTTTTTCTTAAAAAAAAAAAAAAAACCTCAAATGATCTTTGCCTCAAACAAATTCAAATGAAAAATCTCCCATTAAAGAAACAAGAGTATATAAAGCACTGCTGAAACTCACTGTTACTTTTGGGGTTATTAATTAAACCGTAGGTTCAAGGTTTATCAAATTCAATCAGACAATATGAAAATGACAACACATCAAATTGTGTATTGGATAGATAAGGGGAATTTCTTAATTTACGGGCCATAGTGTGGCGTACATTTTAAAGGTTTTATTCTGGCATTAAAGGTTTTAACAACATACCTGGCTTGTCAAATGGCTCTATGTATTTAAAGGTGTTCTGCATGATTCATAAGGCCATCGCCAGAAACCTAAAGTTTCAAATTTTAATTTGAATCCGACATAACATTGTATGGCATGCAACAAAACACATAACAAAATAATAAAATAACAATAGCCATAGAGTTATAAATTTGGGGAAGTTTGGGGAAGAAGGTTTGAAGATGTTTTTCTATAGTTTGAAGGGTGCTAAATCAGAATTTTGGGTCCAACCTCTGGGAAATATGGGGAATTGTAAAGTGAATTGTAAAATTAGTACAGGGGTAATTGAAATCAAGTCAATTTGTCTTTAAAGGTACACAAATATATTTGCTCATATAAGTATTACAAAAAGGTTAGTTTGTTATAGGTTCCCACCTTTTGTTACATGGCTACAGCCTGATAAGGTTCAAGGTCATTCTGGGGCAAAAAAAATCCATGCTCAGATTTTGTTGAAACCAGTGTCAAACTGTTGCCCTGGTCATACTAAAGCAGAAATTTCATATTCAATCTTGGGTGACAGCTCTATATACAATTTGAGGTAAAGTTGGTGGACCCCTTGACCATATAGACCCTTGTTACCATTTTTGCCCACTTATTACGAAACCAAATGCCAACATTGTAAAATAAGGCAATACAAGACAAACATTGACACCGCGTTTCAACAAATCAGATCCACTGGGTAAAGTTTACCCCCAGGATGACCTTGAACCTTAATAGGGCTATACCGTTTAACTAAATTCAGAACCTACAAAACTATACCTTTTTAAATCCGTATAATGTGCAAATACATTGGTGCACATTATAACCACAATTTGACTTGATTCAAATTTACCCCATGATACTAATTTACATCCTTATTACAAGAAAAAGATGGCTGATGGCCGTCTTGTAATAAAGGCTTGTATTTACACCACAAATTACGATTAACTTGAATTAGTTTATAGATGAGGTATGGTTAAATAAGAACGTTATAGATATTTAGAAAAAAGGAATGGCCTATGGCTATTAATATCCAAGTTCTCCCAGTTAACAGCAGGGCCATATTCACAATAAAATGGGGGTCTGTTTTTGGCAAGAAAAAGTCTTTTATGTCCACACAAACTGACATGAAGTGAATTCAAAGAAGTAAAAATAAATGTAGCTGATCTAAAAACAACAGACCAGAAAACCAGAATGACAAGTATGTCAAGACCATTCAACAGGCCTGTGAAATCATTGAATATCTCGTATTTTCTGATACACAATGTCAACATACATCACATGAAATGCAAGATCAATTTAGTAGCATTACACAGGCTGGGTGAAATTTCCCAATTTTATGTGTGTCTGTCCCCAATTTACTTAAGCTTCAGCAGTTGAATGGGTTGACTTGGTATTGTCGCATTTAGGGATGGGACATTTACAGGTTCAGCCATTTAACCAACTGCCAATTGCTGTGTAGGAAACAATAACCAGTATAAATGCAGCTTACAAATAAATAAGCAATCAAGTAAGTAAATAATTATAAGAAACAATTTTTTTTTTTTTAAATTAAACCAATTCGGATTTATTGCAACAAAAATAAATGTTATGAATTCAAATCAAGAACACCCACAAAGAACACAACATTCAAATATGACTCTTTAACCATCCAAACATTTGAAGGGTGGATGATATTAGTATTGCAATAAAATGGTAGCTTTATCACACTTCAGACAGAACCTTACCTCATAGCAGAAAGGCTTTAGGGAATGTATGACAGAGCATCTTAAATAATGTGCAAGGTAATGCATAATTAATAAGAGTCAGCTATTATTATTGTAATTTGGAATATCATTCCTTGGGTGCCATCTGATAAAAGCAGAAACTTTTTTATGGACTGATTGTGATATAAGGCGTGTTCGACGAGGGCTCTAAACTTAAAGTTTATTCATAAGGTTTGTGCACTGTTGTGAGTCCAGTAATACCAGTCATGTAATACCAGAAGTACCAGAAAAACATAACCCATAAAATTAAAGTTTAAATTTGTCCAATTAAAAGTTTAAATTTGTCCAATTAAAAGTTTAAATTGTCCAATTAAAAGTTTAAATTTGTCCAATTAAAAGTTTAAATTTGTCCAATTAAAAGTTTAAATTGGTCCAAGTAAAAAGTTTAAATTGTCCAATTAAAATGTAAAACTTAAAAAAAGATAAAAATACCAACAATTAAAAAATTTTTAAATAAGATATTAAAAAAAATTGTGATTCAAACAAAAATGACAGACATCGGTGAACTGACCCTGCTCAAAACACGTGCTTTGAATGATATTTCAGGAATTGTATTGCGAACAATTGAGCAATTACTGTAACCCTTAGGGCTAATTGTGTTCCTGGATAGAGACTTATTCCACACAATAAATTTACTGGATTGCTGTTGACAAGAATTATTTAATTTGGCAGAGGCAAGGGATACCCTGGTTCACCATGTTTAATAACTTCCAGTAAGTGAAGTGAGAAAAAATGAATTCAACTGTGAATTTCAAATCTTCAACACAACCAAAAAATAGTTTATGGCTCGTTAGGAACCTTTGAGTTCTCAGAATTTTTAAGAACCATTTGTGAGGGTACATGTAGAGGACAAAAAAGGGATAAAGGCGACGAAAAAAGAAAACCCTGTTTTACGGGCGAGCGGAGCCTTTCGAGTAGGGTCGGTAGGGTCGGGCCGAATTTTTTCTTTTTTTATTTTTGTTTCTTTTCTGGAGACTCAAAATTGGCCTAAAAAATAGCCCCAAAAATCGGAAAAATCAATGAGAAGAAAAAATTGAATACTTTTAAAAACAAATTTTTTCTGAAAAATATTGCCAAAATTGATAAATTTGGGCTAAAAACAGGTGTTTTACATGGATTTGGAAAAAAAAAAACTAAAAAAAAAATCTGCAAAATCTGAAAAAATCAGTCGCTGGGCCGTTAACAGGGTTTTTTATTTCGTCGCATAAGCCATATTTTTTCTTAGAGCATGTAGAGTTGTAAAGGAAATGAGTAACACTTTGAATTGTTTTGGTTAAAATGAAATCAAGAGCGATCTTTTAAAAGCTATTTGCATCCAGCTAGATGGCATTGACTTGATTAAAATAAAATTGTATACATCAAAATGCGGGGATACCAACATCTCACAATGTGTACCAACTTAGGGTGTGTAACAGGGGCCACCTCCTTAAATATCTTGTATCACTCTAAATCACTACTGGACTTTTTAACACTGAATACATTAATCATTACAGGTTTGGGGGAGTGTTTGGATATAATAAGCAAGAGCAAAAGGATAGGTTTATTCATAAGCAAGAGCAAAGAAGTATGATTTGAAAGACAAAAGTTTTGTCAAAAGAAAGGTTGTGATTACACACTATTATTGCAGTGTCAGTTATATGTTATTATTCTTGGATGAAAAAGGAGTTTGTCTTGACCATTTTGAACTGAAGTTGCAATTGTTAAGAATACTTGCGAAATCATACAGAGTAAGTAAACTATGGTGCCAAAGTAATTTACAAAGCGGCAATTGATCAAACGTGTTAAATGATTAACTGAATAGAAATTGGTTTTAAACAAATATGAAAGAAATTGTTAGACTCACATCCCTAGTCACATTTGGATCTGAAATTTGACTGGGAGGGAGTGAAAGAATAATGGAGGAGGGGAAAGAGAAGTAGAAAATTTGGATTGGTCGCTCAAAGCAGGACCCTTTGGGCCATCAGGCCCCTTAACTGGGTATAGGCACAACTACACAGTTTTTTTGGCCGGCAGCCGTGAGTTTCGTGCCCATATGTGCTTCAGTTGATGATGTAATCACTACATCAGGGACTTTTTTTTTTTCTTGCTCAGTGCATTGGCATTTGTTGGTGTTTGGTACAATTCGGGCCTAATTCTTTTTCACATTTTTATCTAACCCAGCTGGGTACTGTTGATGGCAGTATATTGAGCTGGGCATTACACTGGCCATCCATGTTTTTGTAATTAAATAGGTTTGCAAGTTATACTTGCACAGTTGCTTAAACATTGGATATAATATCACCTCATTATTCGCCATGTAAATTTGGCAATTTTTCAGGTTCAGGGACCTTAATAAGAGTGTAAGTGACCAATGATTATTTCACAGATATGGTTTACCCATTTGCCAAGGATTGCTCTGTCAGCATTGAGGTGATCGTAATGTGTCATAAGGCAAACAAATATGCATAGAAAATACAAATTTCTGTATTAAACTATTAATAATGTGCTGTAATGCTATTTTAAATTGCTTATGGCTGCCCTCTGTAGTCAAATAAATAGATCCTAACCAGTGAGTTACCAGGTTTGAAACCTGGATATTTAGCCAGTCTGTTCACACTGTCACTTCCTCCCTCCCACGATTTTTTTTTTTGGCTTGATGATGCAGTATGAGGCCTTTATCAATGGTTACTTCTGTGTAGATTCACATATCTGTTAATAATTTGCACAGACCACGTTAACTGGAGTGATGGATTGTTGTTGAGAGACTGACTGAATTTTTGTGAGAAACTGGATGGGGCACAATGAGTGTTCAGGAACTTCAGGTCAAAGAGTCATCAGGGGTCATGTAAAGTCCTTGTATACTTATCCAAAATGCTTGTTCCCCTGAAATGGAAGCAAAAATTCACTCACAATACTCTTTGAAGATGGCTTTTTGTTAAGAGGTCAAGCGTCTTTTTTTGGTCATTGTGTAAAAACATGTTAAATGCTGTCTTTTTCACAGATGTGAATTGGTATTCACTAAGTTACAATGGGGAAAAATTTCTTAGGAAGTGGGCCTGTACAGCATTTTGAAGAAGTTGTGTGATCTAAAGGCATTTCAAGCAATAATAACCCATTTTATTGAAGAGTGTCCCCACTTTTCAAATTTTGACATTTATGCACATTTATGTTTGGTATTGTGCCAGTAAACAATACCTGTGATCGGTAATGCTCAAAAGTGTAGGCCTGCATGTGTCACGAAAGAAGGATTTTGTAATGTCCGATCCTAATTATGAAAAGTGTACAATCTCACTGAAATGATTTCTAACTTGACGTGTTGTAATCCACTGAAGAGTTAATGGATGAGCATTGACACAATAACATAGCCTAATTTTCCCCAGATTTGAATGACGTTTATATTTCAGCGGCTTTGCCTAATTATTGGATCGGCGATATTAATCCCTATTTCTAATGCAAACTTAACTTATATGTTCCACACACAACAGAGAATTATAAGCTTTACCATTTGCAGTTATAGTTAAATAGCCCACCAATTTACCAAGCAACTAAAAAATCTCAAAATTTGAAAATTGGGGGCGACTTCTGCAAAAATGTTATCTTTACTTAAGTCATTGTGTCATGTTCCTGGAGCATTCATACCAAACGCTTGTGCTCACCACAATCCTGCTAAAGTATATTCTATCAGGGGGTGCAAGGCTATTTTGATGGGGAAGCGTGAAGCATTTGCTAAACACTTGGCATATGCTTGTGCAATGCAGGCAGGGTGTTCTGAGATGTGATACTTTTTGGCACATGTTTAAAAATTCTCTAAAATAATTCCTCTTAAATTCCTCCCACCCTCCCTCCCTCCCTCCCTCCCTCCCTTCCTTCCTCCCTCCTCCCTCCCTCCTCTCCCTCCCTCCCTCCCATCCCTCCTCCCTCCTCCCTCTCCCTCCCTCCCTCCCTTAGCCCTCCCTCCCTCCCCTTTTCAAACTGTGAGTGCATAAATTAGCAACCCCTCCTGAACACCTATTTCTATAGATTCCTTATCAATCCCGTCTACTAATATTTACAGCTGAGATCTTGTTTTCTGGTATCTCAGCAGTGGTAGGGCCATGGGGAGGCTGGGGGATTTCCCCAAATTTGAGCCTCTCTCCCACCAATTACCCCCAGTAAAATCCACAAATTTCTCAAATTTTAGGACAAATATTTGACAAAATTTATGATTTTTTCTCCCTCTGAAAGTTACTTTACTGTAATTTCCGGTAGACGTTTCGTGTAGAAGTCCCATGGATGCAAATGAGGTATTGCCATTCATTCCGTCAAGCGCTACTGCATAACACCATACAGTGCATGACGTAATCAATTGTAATACCTCATTTGCATCCATGGGACTTCTATATGAAACGTCTACCACATTTCCACCCCCTAAAATAAATTCTGGGTCTGCCACTGTATTTCAGGTGCTTGTTGACTCTGTAGTATAGATGCAACAACATCCATTAATTTGATTTTGATGTGAAATCTATTTTTTTAATGCACATATTAGTAAACAAAAGATCTAACCAGGTACAGAATATGCATAGACAAAATGTTGTTGTATCAATTAGATGAAGCTTATAATGTGTGTTTGAATTTGGAAGGAAGCTATCCAGCTTGTGCTTTTTGAAAGGGTTAATGGGCTAGTGGTGATGAATACACAGTGAGCTGCAGCGATACAAGTTTTAATTTCCTGGCCTGCCATAGGCATTTCCTCAACAAAGCAATGCAACGCTGTGCGATGACACATAACTGACGTAAAACACTCTACCGTGACGTGCAAGCATACTTCAAAAAAGGGGCAATAATTTGAAAAATTTGTTGAAATTCAAAGCATTTTTAAATTTCATTTCAAGTTGACTAAGTGTCCATGTATATATCAGGTAAATAAGTTAAAAATAAAAATAATCCCACTTACTTAAAAAATTATATTATTTTGAGCTATTTGGTCTGATCTATATTTTCTTGCGTTTGGATTAATGCAAAGGGAAAGAAAGTATCCATGCATAAAACCCTTTTTGGACAGGTCGAACTGAAGAGAGAGGGTGTGAATGAGTGAGTGTGGGTGATGTGTGTGTGGTTGGGAGTGGAAGTGCATGCACGGGTGGGAGGTGCGGGCAGGGGCGGGTTGGGTGCGGGGGCATGCATGTGTAAAGTGTGAGCATGAATGCAATGGGGATATCATCTGAATGCGAATTTATCCTGGAAGGATGAGAAGTACAGAGTGTTCCTTTGTCATTGGGTGCAAGCAATTAAGGGCGAGTGTCAACCTTGAGCTCCGAGTATCTATTTTGGTTTGGTAACTTTGCAAATGTATTTGATGATTGTATATAAAAGTATACATTTCTAGAAAGAAACCCGATGAACCCGATGATGGCATCAGATTGATGTGTAACTTTCCGTATTTGAGACAAAATACTCTAAAAAACACACGATTTTGCCCCCAAAATGATTCAGACCAGCATAACAAAAACAATTAGAATTTTCATGATTTCTATGTTATTTTTTAGAAAAAGACAAATTTGTATGGGACGGTTTTGTTCCTTTTTTAAAAATAGAGCTTTTACTTTTCGAATATAAGGAAAAATATCAAAAAGTGTGATTTTTACTTGTTCTTTTCTCAAATTTTGTAGTATATATTGGAGAAATATCATTAGTTAGAAATCGAAAATGAAAAAAATTGCGAAAACCGTCCCTAGAGGAAGATCCGATTTCTATCGTAGGAAAGTAAACCTTACTTTTACTTCGGTATTTTAGGAGTTAATCTTGTCTGAAAATTGCCAAATTTTGCGAAAAATTGAACATGAGAAAAATCCGTTGTTTTAGTAAAAAAGTGACTTTTCACGCCATTCAAGCTGTTCTTTCTCAAATTAACTTTTATCTTGGACCTTCAGCAAAATTGAGTATAGCGTTGTGCAAGTGATGAAAAAGCATCTTTATGGCACAATGAATCAAACATATTTGTCTCTATCTCCGGAAAATTCGAAGAAATTGAAAATTTTCATCTGGTCCAATTAGGGCGTTGTTTATCATTCTTCAAATATTATCTTTTCGTTTGTTCCAAGATGCGTTCGCGCAAAAGGACATTAAAACACGCGAACGCTTCATTACGCAGCAAAAATCACCAGCGCGGAGCGATGGTGCGCCTTGCGCCTGAGGGGTGATAGGTGCTTAATTTCCCGCCGTTTAGACAAGCGGTTTTTTTTTGTGATTTTAAATGGTCAAATAGATGTTTTAAATCGGCCAAAGAAAAATTACAGCTCAGGATGGATGCAGGTGGATATTACCTTTGTTGGATAAATATAGACACATTTTGGATGCTTAAAAATTGGTTGCAAAAATCAGAGAATTCATGTTAAAAACAAAGCACCCAGGGTTGACACCTACCCTAGCAAACAATTTAAAAGCATCTTTCAATTCAATTTTTTTCCCTTAAAGGTATTGGCGGGCAATCCCCGGTTCGTGAGTTATGTTTCATAGCTATACACAAGCTGTTTTATACAAAGGAAAAGTTACGATAGTGAAAACAAAACATTGTGGTGGATGGTGTATGTGTGATGCGCTATACAGACAGTGTATATGCTTAAATGTTTGGTAATCGCCCTAAAAAATAACCAAAGATATACAACATAAAAAAATGCCACATACGACTGGCACGCAGACACAAAGGCCGAGATCATCCTCAGTTCAATAGTGACCCTTGCAAATGTGTTGCAAGTTATATATAATTATAATATATCCACATAAAAGGATCATTAAAATATGAGTGGGGGTGTGTTACAGAGCTCATGCTATGTGTGTCTTTATATATACTAGTATGCCTTGTTCTTCTAAATTAATTTGTGTTCTAGACCACATAAGAATATCTCTCTTAAAATGAAAGAGTGAAAATCACTCCTGAATTTTCGGAGTAATTTTTAAATTAACTCTATCGAGTGCTTTTAGCTCTAATAGCCAATCATAACTGGCCGCACATCGCATGATTATTTTCGAACAACATGGCATAGACGAGCGAGAAATGCAGCCTTACAACCGTAACGGTCAAACAGAAACTCGTGCTGTTAACCGAGCTTACTCTGTTACCGAGTGGCTCAAAAATGCCACTCTTCTCCTTCTTGGAGTGAAGCCCACTCTGAGCTCTTATCGAGCGGCTTTTTAGCTTCTAAAAGAGTGAGAAAATACTCTTTTCGGAGTTGAACGAAGAGCCAATCAGAACCCCGCCGCACATCGCATAGTTATTTTCGAACAACAGTGGCGGACGAGTTAGGCGAAACCGTTCAGCAAAGGTTGACCGAAGTTGAAATTAGTGAAGAATCATAGAGATCTTTACGGAGTGAGTATATTGGTATGTGTCGCACAATTCATAGCATTGTACAAGTGTGGAAAGCAATTAAATGTTATGTGTAACGTTCATTTTCCACTCTTTATTCACCCGGGTCGGAAATACTGTAGGTCTGCTCCAGGCTAGGCCAGGCCTACGCAGTACGAAACCACAATCATGCATGTCAAGGGCATGCATGCCATGATCATTCCCGTCATGGCATGCCAACAATCGTGCATGTTACACTGAACATGCCAATGATCCCACAATTTAGTTCATGTCACGATGCTACAAATTAATGACCGCCACATACAATATACTCACCAAACAATCAAAATTCATAAAGAACCACAACTCTAAAAGAGTGAATTTGCTAGTTCACGCTTCCTCCCCCACAGCTCTAAAAAAAAAAAAAAAAAAAAAATGAATTTATTGAATACACAAAAGAAAGAGACTATTCACTCTAAAAAAGGAGGGATCACTTCACTCTTTGCTTAGAGGGTTATTTTTTGCACTCTTTATTTAGAGTGGATTTCACTCTAAAGATGCGTCACTTCAACTGGCTCTATTTTTTTTGGAGTGAGATTTCAATCATGGTTAGTACGTGATTTTTTCACCTCTTTTGTTTTAAGAGAGTAACTCCAACAGTTGATTTGAATTTTATTACATAAAAGCAATAGGTTCAAACAATGGGTTTTCCAGATCTTATGATGAATTTCCTACCAAAAGTGTGGCAAAAAATATTTCTGGGTAAAATAAGCACTTGAAAGTAATTCAAAAGCAGTACCTTTTTAATTTTCATCAAAATCTTTACATTGTACCATTTGGCTTCTAAAAAAAAAATGATTTTCATCCAATTTGGTCCAAAAAAAAGGCCAGTTTTGGTGATGACATTTCATGAATACTAATAATTTGGGTGAAGTTGAATGTGGGGAGTTGTTGCAAGGGAAAAGAATCCTTTGAAGATGAAAGGAATTGTGGATAAGAGGTTTGTGAGATCAGTAATGCTATATGGGAGTGAGACATGGGTTTCTGAGCGAAATTGAGATGGGGATTCTGAGTAGGACAGAGAGAGCAATGATAAGAGCGATGTGTGGGTGAAGGTTGATGATATATATGAAGTCTGAGGACTTGATGCAGATGTTGTTGGGTTTTATAAGAGGTATGGACCGGTTGGCGAAGGCGAATAGGTGTAACGTTGTGGTAGGGCAGGCGTTTAGGACGGATTACGTGCACCCTAAGAAGGGCTTTCGAGTTTGAGGTGGGAGGTTTCAGGAGGAGGGGACGTCCGAAGAAGATGGAAGAAGCAAGTGGAGGAGGAGAGTAAGAGGGTTGGGCTGAAGGATGGAGGGTGCATTGAATCGGGTGAATTGGAAGGAGGAGTAAGGGGCGTTGCTGCCGAGTGTGAGATGAATCTGGCCACCCCCCGGTTACGGGGACAAAACCGGATTTAAAACTTTGGTTTTACTACTACTATAATACTAAGAATAATAATGTTTTTGTCACAGAGTCCTAAATGTTAGATTGTTCCTTTTAATGATAATTCATTAGAATGTATAATAATTTGAATTAGACGATATTTCTGT